>VOQJ01014905.1:25013-49204 GCA_015052665.1 Apistogramma diplotaenia
GTTTGCAACCTGTTGATCCTTACAAGCCCCCCCCCCACCTCTTACTTTCTGTTATGTGCAAAATTGGCTGTGAGGGACTGTTGAATAATTTAACAGCCTAGTGACACTGCACTTAGTGTGTGTGTGTGTATTTATTTGGGGAGGAGGGCTTTGGAAAAAGACAGTGTGTGAGGGACTGTGAGTTGGGAAAAAACAGTGGACCACACACACTATTGACAGGGCTGGAAAAAACGGTTGAGCTGCAGACGCACAAACGCAGATAGCTGCCAGAGAGGATGAATGGCTTTAATGAGGGAACTCCAGGCTTCGCTCTGCAGGGACGGACGCACAGAACGAGCCTCTGTGTTCATGGGAGTCCTCTGCAAAAGCTTTCACACTGGATGAAGGATGGTCTTTGTGCAGCAGAGTGAGTGTGACCAGTGCTGTGCGTATGTTTGTGTGCCTGCATATGTGTGAGTGTCTGTAACTTCCATTGCCTTCCTCAGACAAGTGCACCTGTGTCCTGTGCACCAGGTATGCTGGTGGCGCTTTAACCGAGGGCTTTCAGACAGCACCCAGGTTGCCTGTTTCGCTCCCTCAGTACAAATGAAAACCTCTCGACTCGACTGTGGGGGGGGGGCGGATCAGGAGAGAATACTTTGGTAGCTTCTTTGATGGATTTTTGATTTTGGCATCATCTTTCAGTGATTCCTCACCATTGATGATCCTCAGGATACTGAGATGGATTCATGCAGTTTGTCCAGTGCAAACAACCAGGAGACATTATTTTTAGCAACAGCAGTGTTATTAACACCAATATTATTCTTAATAAAGAAGCTGCACAGAAATGTTTGGCTTTCAGCGTACTGTTTCCTTCCAGTGCTGCAGTTAATTGTTTGGGCTTTAAAATTTCCATAAATTGTGTCCTAAGTTTTGGTTGCGTTCCGCGTTCCCGCATCATTGTGTGTGCATGTGTATGAGTGATGTGTCTGAGTCTGGTACGTTTGGATCCCCGTGAAGGTGAAACGTCCTGTGTTGGCACTTTATGGTTGATTACAGTAACTTAATCACCCCTGTCAGCGTGTCTGCAGCGCCGTGCTGGTAACACCAGCTCTTATGCACTAGAGTCGCTCAAAACACTGGACGTACGTCACATTTACACACGAGGCTGTGCTGCCTATGAAGAAGGTGGAAGCTCAGCTAGAATCGCTGCAGCTCAGATTTCAGCCTTCATGAAGTCTGAGGCTCCTTTGTGTTCTCAGTCACCGTTAAAGGATTTACCTGCGTAAGATTATCAGCATGATGTGATGACCTTTAGGTGTCATTCTTCCACACAGATTTAGCCAAAGGTTTTTGGTGTTGAAATATTAAAACATCCACACACGACTGTTCTCATCGCTTTAGCGCTGAAATCTGTTCTCGCTATAAACTCTGGCAGCACGCTGGCCAGAAAAGGTTTGAACCCTTTTAATCACTAAATTTCTGACCATTAATAAAATAAAGTCCGTTATTGACAAACCCAAGTTATTTATGAGGTTTGCAGAACTCTGAGGAACAATGAAAATGGTTCCATATTTCAGGGATGATTTGATTGAAAAGCGGTTAAAACAGGAAGTTTGTTACGGTCTTGCATCATGAGGTCATGATCCTGACTTTGTAAAATTTGGAGTAAAGCTGGAATAAAGTTTTGATGTTGTGCCTTTTTCCTAATGAATCATTTCAATTATCTATTGAATATCATTAAAGTGCTGTGCTGTACTTCTGGTGCTTCCTTTAACACTCTTTTTATTTAGAGTTTGTCTTATAGTGAATACAATGGGGGGGGGCAGTTATAAAGACTTGTGCAGATGTTTCCTTGTGACCCTTGCAGTCTTGTTTTTCCTTATATGAGTTTTACAGGATAATCGCTGCTGCAGAGCATCACAGCTGTTCATTTTTTCCTCTCTTCCTCCCCCCGGGGGTGAACAGTCTGTAGGAAGCTGAGCAGCACCCAGCGCTTTAGAAACGTCACTGAGCCTTTTTTTAGCTTCATACATCTTTAAAATGCTTCCTTGTTGCGGTGATGAAGACAGAGTTCACGCTGGTTCTTCCTGAGAACCAGACTTTGATGCTTTTTCGTATCGACTGGTGACTTATTGAAATGCAGCTCCAGAGGTTTTTGGAGACCTTTTGGGCAGTAGTCTTTGGGCAGTTATCCTGCTGATAAAGCTACTGATTAACTGAAACAGAAGTTTAATTCACGACTGTAGGCACACCGGCTCGTCTCTGAGATGGAAACGCAGAGGCCCGTCAAAGTAATCTGTGCCGAGTTCATCACGAGTCGTCCACGGCACACGTGAAGCAGCCACGGTGAGGTTCTGCTGCTGCTGTAAGGCAGCGGGAGGAAATCACTTCAAATAAACTAAGGAGCCAGAATGGGCCCAGGCTTTAGGATGGGCCACTTATTTGTCCCTCAATCTACCAGCACCCACATTTATGTTGGCATTAGGCTTAAAACGAATCTGAGAAGGTAACAGTCTCGTGTGTGTGTGTGTGTGTGTGTGTGTGTGTGCCTGTTTGTATGCGTGCATGTCTCAGTAGTGTCACTAAGCTCTTGAGATGAAAGCTGCCCTGAAGTCTCCAAATCCTGCTTTACAGCATAAAGTGTGTGTGTGTGTGTGTGTGTGTGTGTGTTCTTCACTGTGTGAAAATGAGTCACTGCTTTAAAATCCACACCATGCTGCCCTGGCAGCATAATCAGAACATAATGTTTAGTTTCTTTCTATCTCACTGGATTAGTTTATTTTCATCCGGGAAGAATTTTCGTGTTGTTGAAACAGCCTCACATTTGGTCGCCTCAGCTTTATTTAAAGCAGCGTGTCACTATGGGATGTGATTTAAAGCACACCTACCTCCACAATGACTCATCAGAAACCCGCCTCAGTCATCATCAGCCACGATGGGAGCCATCGATTATATTTGAACTTTGAGTCTCGGTATCGTTGATCAGAAACATCAGATCAGAAAAAGTCTCAGTGCTGCACCTGTGCACATAATTCACTGTTACTAACTGCATTTCTTCAGAAATGGTCTCCTACTGTGACATGATCCACGATACACTAATTGCACTAAATTCCCACAAAAGGAAGTGATGTCATCGTGCATACCTGCTGCAGTCAGCTTCATAACCTTTATTGGAGCCGTTGGGTGTTGGTACGTGGAACGACTGAAAGCAAACAGGGGCTGAACTTGGCCACAGTCCCCGTGTGACAGCCTGTCTCACGTCCAGCCCAATGAATCGTTTGATCCCCTCGACTTCTTTTATTGGACCGTTTCACCCCAGAAATGCAATAACAGGCAGCTGAAGTGGTTTTCTTGTCCAAGTTGAGCCTTGGAAATTGACAACTCGTGACTCAGGATTTCTGATTCATATCATAGTGTGTCATAACAGGAGGACTGGAAAACAAGGGCAGGATTCCAGGACTTTGATCTCCAGGCAATAAAGTAATTGTATCAAAAATGCTAATACAGTCTATCATTGACAGTAGGGCTGCAACTAACAATTATTTTGGTAGTCAACTAATCTATCAATTATGTTATCGATTAATCGATTAGTCAATGATTATTTCAATCTTACATCCCCTGTTTTTTTTTATTGTGATGGCCACAATTTAACAATGTATATCTAAATCAATGCAATTATGATTTTTAAATGAAAGTTCTTAATAATAATTAAACTTTTATGTTCTCTCTGAAGTGGTCCCACACCTTTGAGGGTCAGTTTCTACACCCTCTCTGCTCCACCACTGCTGTAATGTTCATGGCACAGACATATAAAGCAGATGTGGCGGATCTGCACTGTAAACTAATACAAGTAAATGGACTGAACTCCATAAAGCAGCTTCCTACAAAGTTCTTGAAGTTATTGCATCTCATTGACACATGCATCAATATAGTAAGTAAGTAATCACTGGATTAGTATTTCAACCAGTGATCATGTGTGTACATGGTGAGCACTGTGCAGGTCAGAACCTCTGAAATGGGTCATCACTGTCTTTAACTGCTGTTCTGCAACTCCACATTACATCTAAGCTCCATCCATCCACTTTCATGGAGCCTACACCAGCTGTCACAGGGCGAGAGGCAGCTTACAGCATAGAGACAAACAGCCATTCACACCAGTGAGCAATTGGAATCAGCAGGTAACCTAACCCCACTAACTGCATGTCTTTGGACTGTGGGAGGAAACCGGAGAACCTGGAGAACCCACGTGAACATGCGGAGAACATGCAAACTCTACACAGAAAGGTGGATTCAAACCAGGACCTTCTTGCTGTGAGGCAGCAGTGCTAACCACTGCGCCGCCCTATCGCTACGCTCTGTTTTTATTTTTTAACTGTTACTTTTTTAGGCATGACCACATCTTCGCTGCCGGGTCTCTGGCTTTTTCTTGAAGCACATTTCATCGCGTCGTGCTGCAGCTGGCCTGCTCTTTCCCTCCGACGCAACAACGCACATGCATGCACACCCGTTGAATGCTCTGCAGCTTTTGGTTGGCATTGCAGCCGTGTGCCTCGAAACCACCAGGCCACTCGACACCCCGTGTGACTTGTTTCCTCTTGTTTCATTCACATCGAACGTGCAAAGATGCAGTGGCTGCAAAACTGGCCTGTGAAAGAAAAGAAACAAGACTTATGTTCCCTGGTGTTGAAACTTCTAACCTTTAATCCATTAGCTAATTACTCCATTCACAGAAAATTAATCAGCAATTAAGATTGTTTCAATAATATTGTGACATTTTGTAAATCTCATGTCACATATTTACAGATTTGAAAGTCTTTATGTAGCCCAGACAATGCAGCTTCATTCAGCAGTGTTGCCTTTGTGCTCACATCAAATCAAAGTGACCTCACCCATGTACTGTTGTACTTACTCCATAGACTGCATCTTTTTCTCTTCATTGTTGCTTGGTCATAAATGCCAGGCAGGGTGGAGGAGGAGGAGGAGGAGAAGCGCAGCCACAACTTTCCCAGAGGCTCCTGCAAGCGTCAGTTGTGTTATAAATCATTCAGGGACACTCAGAAGGGCCACGGTGCATTTTTATCCCTCTTCTCTCATCTCCGAATCCCCTCTCCCTGTTTTATTATTGAATGTGGTTCCTCTGAGCGCCCAAGCTGCTGCTCGGCACCATCGAACAGAGAGGACGAAGTTGACCAATGAGACTCTGAGACGGGTGAAAATGGCTGTAATGTGGGAAGCGGAGGAGATGAGGAAAGGACTATAGCTGCTCAAAGAAAAGGTCACAGTGTCATTGGTGTCCTAAACAGTAGATCTACTGCAGTTGTTGACGTCAGAGACATTAGTCGGTTTTTAGTGTGTGATGGAGGTCAGGTTGTTTTCACTGCTGTGGCTGCTGCTCCACCTGCTCGTCAGAACAGAACACAGCAGCTGACGGCGCTGCGCTGTCAGAACGGCTCGCTCTGATGTGTGTGTGTGTGGCTGCACTGTACGTACAATACTGGTGTGTGTGTGTGTGTGTGTGTATGCGTCTGGAAACAAAACATTGTGCTTGCTTGTGGGCAGGCTTGCAAAAGCTTGTCATAAGCACTGTGTTGTGTCCTTGAAGCCGATGGACGTAGGAGGCCCTGCCTTGTGTAACATGCTGGGGGCCCAGTGCAGCGTGGACCCGCCTCCCTGTGGAAAGTGGCTGTAGGACATCAGTTAACATGAACATGGTGTACTGATGGTTTACCTTTATTCTGTATGACAGTACGAAGATCCCGCCTGTGTTTGACTGTCATACTGAATGAGGTTATACCAGCTGGTGTGTACAGTACCACTGACAATGTACACAGGTCGTCTTTATTCTGAACTTCCTGTTTTTGTCATGGAAATTAAATTGCTGTCTTTCCAGAACTGAGAAGATAGTAACTAACTGTCATTAAAGAGATTTCCACTGGCCGTGAGTCATTCCACCATCTGCTGCTGTCAGGAGGTGCAGCGCTGTTTCTTTCAGACTGGTGTATTTATAAGGTTATGTAGCCACCTTTGATGCTGTTGACCTGGTGACTCGCCTTAAACACACTTCAGTGATGATGCAGTGATCTTTGTGTGTTACGCCCTGGCAGCGCTGCACCTGTGCCTGTTAAAGACTTCCCTGTGCTTCTATTGGTCGAACACCTCTTCCCTCCTCTCTTGTTTTATGAGCCAGTGAAGAAGCCTTTGTGCTGTAAGTAAGGAACCTGATATCAAATGTAGTCCAGATGCTTGTTGAGACTATGAAGGTTTGTGTTTGCTAAGATCTCAGCAAAAAGGAATGGACAACACTCCTGCCCCAAATAACTGGATACAAAGTATTCACTTTCAGAGGTTAAATTATATATTCTCATTGATCTCATTGATCTCTAACCCATTTTGTTTCTTTTGTGCTCTTTCAAACTTCAGGAGTCGTTTTGTTGCAGTCATGAGGGCCCCTGAAAACATGCAGCCCCGGGTTTAACCTGCGGAGAGGAAGGCGGGCTCGTCTGACACACCTCCTGACACATTTCTGCAGGTAGGTTTTAGCTTATCATGATGATGTAACTTCATATGAGCATTTAGGTTTTTTTAATACACTGAAGTCATTCATGTGCCAGAAATCCCTTCATGCCGCAGTTGGAGGACTCAGGGATCAGCAAACTGGGTCAATACTGAAAGCTGCTGCCCGACTGGCTCTGTGATGAGTCCTCAGCGTCTCTGATGGGCATTTTTCTCAATAGGGACTGAGAGCATTTAATTAAGATTAACACTAAAAGGAACTGTTCATGTTAGCTTGGTTACGTCACTCTTGGTGTGTGAGTTGAACGTGTGGACAAGAAGCTTCGACTCTGTTATGACGTCTGTTTTCAGCTTTTCGTAGGAAGTCGTCTGTAGGCACCTCTAAACTGCGATGAGGTTCGTCTGTGTGTTTCGTCTTTTGTGACAAAAAATGTAAATCCTTCTGTCGACTTGTCATGTTGGCACAGAGAGCCCACAGCCATGAGTGGAATCAGTGAGAGGGAAAGTGTGAGCGAGTGTACACTCTGAGCCGTGGGCAGAGCTCGCTGCTGAGTCACACCCTGATCGGGGGAGACGCTCGTGGGGAGCGGGCGTGGTGGAGAGGGATGATTTTGGTTACAGAACGGCTCTCGAGGCAGCGATGAAGGCTTATTTGAAATGTCTCGACTTCCCCCAGTTTCTGTGCTGTGAGCTCGAGGGCAGAGAACCTGTTGGGTTCACGCTTTAGAGAGCTGCTTTCAAATCAGGTCCCTCAGACGGGTCACAAATGCTGCTTTCACGAGTAACTGCAAACAGTGTCACGGATGAAACTGGCTGAACCTGTGACTGCAGCTGCTTCATGTCTTCATAGGAACCGTGTTCACGTGGCCTCACAGGATCCTGCTGCGGGTGAGATGCTGATGATCTTGGCGTCTTTGAGAATGAGGGTCTCATCTGCTCTAAGAAATGAGAGGGTTTTATTTTATACAGCATGTGTAACGTGTGGCCACCATTATGAAGAAGATGAATTAAGTGAGCAGAGGCAGACTGAAACGCTAATCTAGAAATGTGACTCTGTTCAGCTCCTTTTGTAGGCTGGTTCTCGTTGCACGGCCATTTGCTACCAGCTGGTCTGACGTCACGTTCTGAAACCAGACCGAAGCTGAGGATGCTCCCTCAAAACCTCATCAGAGAAACAAATTCTATCACAGACAAATGCACAAAGCTGGACACGGACATACAAACAGAGATTGAGATGCAGGATGAGCTTAAACTGCAAGCTGCACAGTACTGAGGTGCCTGTTTTTACAGCCCAGGTAAATGGTGGCAGAGCTGCACGTGGAGCACATCGTGGAAACTGCAGCTGAAAGGTGATGTGATGGTGACGGTTTGCCTGATGCATATTTAGTCTACTTGTTCCTGCTTTCTGTAACATCGTTGCTCAAGCTCAGGATAGGTCAAAATGACCCTCAGGTGGGTGCTACCCCCCCGCCTGTGACCTCATCAGGTCAGTGTGTTTGCTGGAGTGACCCGGCTGCAGCTGCAGAGTTAACATTTGAATTGCGCTGTGGTCCTCTGTATGAAGTTGTGCCACATTCATAGTTCATAGATCTGCATGTGTATTGATTCAGAGCTTCACAGAATTTCCATTGATAGGAAGCTTTTCCTTTTTAAATTGGCTCGTCATCACCACACAACCTGGCATTTAAGGAGGCTTTTATATTATTCATACAATAACAAGGTTGACCCATTTTATGTAATGCAGGAGACACGCACACACACACACACGCACACACACACACGCACACACAAAACGCAGTACCCTCCGAGGACCTTGTACTCTGGTGAGATGTGAGGCTCTGTCTGCTCACTGCTTTACACACACACACACACACACACACACTCTGAAGCTCTAAGCCTGCTCTCTATAATGTCATGATAGGAGTTGAGAAAACTGGATTATTACGTAATTTCTATTCTTCCTCACACACACACCATCGCACTAATCTCAGCACACAGTTCGGTGGATTTGCTGCTGCTGCTTTTTTTTCCTCCCATTTCTGATTAGAGCTGGTGATTTGAATCCCAGTAAGAATTCCCACAGTCTGTCTAATTCCTGTTCCTGTCTAAAGCTGGGAGGAGGGCCAGTAAGCTTCTAAACCCCCTGGCCATACACACACACACACACACACACACACACGGGCAGTTGTGTGCTCTCACTGATGTATTGGTGCAGATACATGCTTGTGTACAGTACCCTGTTCATTTGCATGGAAACATAAACACACATTTACAATATGTAAATATGCACACACAACCTCATAACTTTAGATATTAGCAAACAAAAATGTATCAAATTTTCTTTATCCAAGGTCTCTTTCTCACTAATGTTACTAATATGAGATGAAAGGGCAGCGTGAGCAGAGACGAGTCCTGAAGTCACCTGTAGGATGAGATACTGTAGATGTTTTCATATGTTTGTCCACAAAGGCAGTTACACAAACCTGCCTGTCTGATGCTCTTTCCTCTCATCGGCACCTCGTCCCCTCCTTCTGCACTCCACCAATCAGCTCTTGTTAGAAAGAACATTTGTTTTAATTGTAAATATACAATCTGGAGTGTTTTCATTGTGTGTTTTCTTTCACATAATTGGTAAAGAAATGAAGTTAAATACCATTTAAATGGTGCAGCACGTGTATGGAGGCAAATCTGTCAGCTGGACTCGGTCCTTAACATGTTGGCACATCAATTAATTATAGCAATGCTAAGAGGTGTGTGTGTGTGTGTGTGTGTGTGTGTGTGTGTGTGTGTGTGCACCTTTAGACTGAGTCCCCTCTGTACTTTGTGGTGATGGTGTCTTTTACATCGTGTTCACTGGCAGTAGAATAACTGTATTATTGATCTATAGTCTCATATCTTCAGTTCTGTGGTTGTTTTTATCTGTTTTTTCTGTTGGCAGATAAATTCTGCTCAAAGTGAGCGTAACGAAGTGCAAAACATCTCTGTAATAAAAACAGAGGTTTGCAAAAATAATATTTTCATTATTCTCACATGTACTGTAATCGTGATATTTTTATCAAATATTCTTTAGTATCAGTAAACCCACCTGCCCTGCTGAACATAAATATATTAGAGGGAAATTACATTTTAGGAGCTTTTGGGACAAAATGCTGCCAATTTTATACATTTTGGCTATCGAGACTTTTAGTGAAAAATCCTTTTAATTGCTCTTGAAAACATTAAATCCTGCAGTGAAGCTGTTTGTAAGTCAGATTAGCATCAATCACATAATCTCTTTGGCACATAATTTGTGTTTATGATCTATAGCTTATTGTATATAGTAAATCCTGTAGCCTAGTTACTCACCTCTCACACGTGTCGTTCACACACCAGGTGCACGTTACTCCTGCACATACACACAAACTCACACCTACACACGTACGTGTGTGTGTGTGTGTGTGTGTGGTGTCATTTGGAAATGTGGAAGTGAAGATGCTGTAAAAATGCTCACACATGGGCATTTAATCTGTGCAAGTCTGATCAGTTCTCTTAGAACAAAACAGTGCCATTCATAGATCCTACACACACACTGGGCTTTGCTGGGCTAGTAGCAGCTTTACCAAACCCCCTGAGTTACAACCTGTTGTTGCCACATTGCATCACTTCACACATCTTAGGAGACGAGAGGAGGAGGAGGAGGAGGAGGAGGAAGAATGAGAGGAGGTGTTCAGTCTCCGGAGTGATCACATGACTTCTGCGTTCATTTGCTTTTTGTCTCTTACAACTATCTGCTCACTCTTTCCATCTTTGTAGTTTAGAGCTCGGGTAAAGCTTGCTCACTCTCAGTAGGACTTTTCACCTCTTATTTTGTTACCTTGTATCCAGTCATGACTGCATCATAGAGATATTATGCATATTTGTATGCACACTTGTGTCCTTTCAGTGGGAGAGGTGAGATGGAGGTTGTGTCAGGCTTTATTTCAGTGGTTGTTTGAGAGCTTAAGCAGGAGAGATGAGAGCGAGACGGCGCTGATGCAACCCGGAGACACACAGACGAATGTTACTAACACACACAGACACACACAGTTTCATATTGTAGGTCACTAGTTTGAAAACAGCTGTGCACGTAGTGAATAAACAAACACACACACACACACACACACACACACACAGGTAAGAATAGAAGTCCTCAGTTATTTAAATAGTTTTATTGTAGTTTCATGTTAGAATGAATACAGCATGTAAAGAACTGCGGAGCACTAATGTTCACTATAGAACCTGGAGTTCTGAAGAGATCAAAGTGTTTAACCAAAGCTTCCACTGAACCATAGTAACCAGACACAGTGTAACGTTTGGGGTAAAAAGCCTGTAAGTCTGCACGTGTGATTTCTCACCTCGTGAAAGCTGACGACGTGGAACTGTGGCCGTGCTCGTGTAACGCTGAGGCCGAAACCAGCCAAGGCCAAACGCCATGAAGCTGATTTTAAGTCAAACACCACCACTGTCTTCTCAAAGCTGAGCTGCTGCAGCTCTTTCAATGGCAGCAGGCTGTCAGTGCGCTGAAGTTCATACGAAGCAGCACGTGTCTCCATCATGATAATACTCAGACTGTGGGCAGCCTCATGGTGGTTTTACTGGAAACACTCGGTTTACTTGCGCTCATACTTTTAAAAATCTTTGTGTATGTCGAAGCTCACATCCTTAAAATCAGCCCAGCGTGTTTGTGCAGAACCAGGAGCAGAAAGGTCTCAGTTTAAAGCTTCTTTGGATAAAATTACCACTTTCTTGTTGGTTTTTCTTTCCAGAAGGAGACGTTTAAAGCCAAACAACCATACATGCACAAACCCTAGTGACACACTTTTCTGCCTGACTCAGAACCCAAAGACTGGCATCATCTGGTGCAGGACTTTGCCTTTAAGACTAATATTTTTGGAGTGGGTGCAATGGCTTAGATCCCTTTAAGAGCAGGGGATTAGGATGATGCTGATGCTTAGTGTCTTGGCCTGGGTGCCTGTGTGTCTTGCTGCCTCTGCCTGTATGTCAGTGTTGTGTGTGTGTGTGTGTGTGTGTGTGTCTGCACGCTGTTTCCATGTGTGGAAATGATGCATCAGTGATTCAACTTCTGCTGTCAAACGTGTGTGTGTGAGAGAGTGTGTCTGTGCATGTGTGTGACTGTGTTTGATGAGCAGCAGGATTAGACGTCTAGAGTCATTATGAGCACCCCCCCCCTCCACTCCCCAGTATCTTATCCCACCCCAATGAAGCCCTACACCCACTCTACAAATACACAGGTCTGATAAGGAAGTTCTGGATGTTCGCAGGTATCAGGAACCAGCCTGTGTGCTGGGAAACAAATGTTTGGTGCACAGCAATAAACGTCAGCCTCATTATCTTCTCTCTGGACTTTTCCCAGGTCTAGCTGGCCAATGCCGGGTCCGTCGTGGATATCTAGCGGTGGTAGTAGCAGTGTGTATGAGAGTGTGGTTCCTGGCGCCTAGCCCATGTCCAGCACATAATGCCGTCGTCCACACGGAAAGGAGTACCGAAGGACCCCGAGTGTGCCGACCTCTTCTTCAAAGATGACCCAGAGGATGTTTTCTGTGACCTGCACGAGATCGGCCATGGCAGCTTTGGGGCTGTCTACTTTGTAAGTTAACTTTGGCTTTCAATGCACTGAACCTCTCTGGGATCATTTCTGCAGCATTAGTTACACTGAAACAAGGACAGCAGGAGTGGCTTGGTTATTTAAGAAGTTGCATTAGCCCTTCTAGCCCTAAACTACAGGTTATGGTTATTATTAACTAGCTACCCGACAGCAGGGAGGCCCAAACCCAGGCCTCGAGGGCCGGTGTCCTGCAGCTTTTGGATGCAACCCTGCTGCAACACACCTGAGTCAAACAATTAAGTCATTAGCAGGACTGTGGAGAACTTAACTGCACACTGAGGAGGTGATCAGCTATTTGACTCGGGTGTGTTGCAGCAGGGTTGCATCCAAAAGCTGCAGGACGCCGGCCCTCGAGGCCTGGATCTGAGCGTCCCTGCCCTACGTATTCGATTATTGATTCACTGAGAGTGTGCTATCAGTGTCGATCACCACGTTATAGCTCTTTGAATGCAGTTAAGTGGAGACAGATCCCCTCGCAGCACTTTCTCTGTCTCTTATTAATATCATCATCACTAATTACTCATCAGGCCTTTGATTCTAAAGCTGCATGGAGGAAGGAATAGAAAAGCCTCTCCTTTCCTCTCTCCTTTCCTCTCTCCTCTCCTCTCCTCCTCTCCTCTCCTCCTTTCCTCTCTCCTCTCCCCTCCTCCACCCCCTCCAGATGCAGGGCTAAGGGCGATAAGCCTCCTTCCTGCCTCGTAAGACAGCTGTTCTGTTGATGTATAAATACAGTCAATAGAGGGAAAAGATTTTCTTGGCTATCAGGGCTTCACGATCCCCTGCTACTCCATGTTAACACACACACACACACACACACACACAGAGCACATCAGTAGTAGTCTTGGTGCCCATGACCGTCTGGCTAACGAGCTCCAGTGTGTGTGTAAATCCTGCCCTGATGTCAGAGCTGTGCTCACTGACACACTTACACTATCCATATTACAGCTGGTATAGTGGTGGCTGTTAGCCAGGGCAGCACTGTCTTCTACTGCTTACTCCCTTGGGTCTGATTTATGTTCTGTTAGTACATGTTTTAAGGACAGTATCTATTGTAAACAAATGATTATTATAATGTTTTGTGTTTAGAAATGTTTTTTTGTCATTTCTGACTTTATTGTCCCATTCTGAGTATGCAGACCTAAAGCAGGCTTTAAGCACCAGGGCTTTAATGGATGCTGAATTAGAGAATTGTAATTAGTAATAATTCCCTTTCTAATGCAATTAGCAATACAATTAGCCCATTTAAATTTCTTTTTGCATGAGTTCTGTCTCCTCCTCCGATGTAATGCCGTCTCGCTGTATCACAGGGGGAGTGCATGCTCTTATGCATGAACTGACGGGAAATCATTGGGATCAAATTAATCTGAAAAAAGTCCGATGGGAATACTCTGCTGCCTGCTGTTACTGTAATTCCATTTGAATCTCGACATGAAATTCCCATTCATTTGTAAGTCCGATGAAGCTCAGATAAGGGCTTAGTGTGAGCCGCAGCATAGCTGAATGCACAGCGGGTTTAACATGCACAACCCTCACCTGATGTGCATCACTGAGAATCAGGTGGGCTGTTACAGCTAAACCCCACTGTGGTAAATGTTTTACTGGTTTTATTGGTCTCCCTGAAGTAATGTGTGCTGCTGTCCAGTAGAAACACACCGTTTCCTTTAGTGTCACGAGTTCGTGCTACAGTACATGCGATGTGTGCTTTCGTTCTTCGCTCACTGTCGTGTTTGTGTGGTGACTTTCCTCTCAGGCTCGGAACTCCTACTCCAATGAGGTGGTGGCCATCAAAAAGATGTCCTACAATGGCAAGCAGACTACTGAAGTAAGAACATACATGTGCCGGGAAACAGACATGACACACACACTGTGAACTCATCACCACCTTTGGGCCTTTGGTTGTGTTTGGTCAGATAACCTTTGTTTGTGGGAGCTGCAGCTCAGAACGCCACAGCAGCATTACATCATTCCCACTGCTGCTTCACACAGCTTGATGCTATGCTGGTGAACTTGTGAGATGTCTCATGTGGTGGTTAGTTACTCCGAAGGAACAGGAATAATGTGAAAATAATGAAAGATAATTGCCCACACCAGATGCAAAGCTTGGAACAAACATGTGTCTGCCTCAAGAAAACTGCTGGAGATGTTGAGGCAGAAGCACATTTCAGAAGGCGTCCTATGGGATCACAGCTTGCACTTGGGCTGAACTCAATCCCACATCGCAGTGCTTTAGTCAACTTGTGTCTTTTTATAAAACAGTGACTGATGGTTGTATGTGAGGGCACTTGCACCCTATTGTCAGACCTTTCCATACGAGCTGATGTGGAGCGCGAGCTTCAGTAAAGAGACAATAGCAAGAGCTGCAAAGTGCCTCAATGGTTAAGCCTTTGTGATCAAAGTCTCAGCAACGCCCACCCATGTGATGCTTTAATGGTACCTGAAGCCTGAAACCATCTGTGTCTGAATTTGCTTCTGCAGAAGTGGCAGGACATCATTAAGGAGGTCAAGTTTTTGGGACAGCTGCGACACCCAAACACGATCGAGTACAAAGGCTGCTACTTAAAGGACAACACTGCCTGGGTTTGTACATCCTCTGCCTCAGTCCACATGTCTGCATTTATGACTAGACATATTAGTAAATTAAGATGTATTTAGTTATATTTTGACGAGACAAAATACCTGTTTGAGTCAAAATGTCAGATTTACTGTTGACTTGTATGGAGGCTGCAGTTCAAGATGTCTGCAATGAATTACTGACTATCTGAAACTCATTTCAGAAATCTAAAATTTAATCCTGACTTTGAGATATCTTGTTTTGTATTTTGACTAGTCATAATTAGAATTAAAGACATCTTAAATGTATTTTTAGATGGGCAGTAAATAGTTTTGACTAGTGGAAATGAAATCTGATATCTCATATTAACATTCTGGCTGGTCATAATGACGTTTGAGATATCTTGAATTACGTAGCGGAAAGTTTAAACCCGCCTTTTAGCCTCACCTGCTTTTGCTTTTGCTTTTAACATGATTTTTAATGCTCTTTCTGTATTGTGGCATTTTTGACCAATTTTGTGCAATTTTGCAGCCACATGAAGTTTTGCACTACAGGCACTTGTTTGGACACCTCAATCCAGCACCAGGGGGCTTAGACGCAATCGCTTAATTTAAGATATTTAAGATAAGAGATCTTAAATTGTAATTGCGGATGTGTGACCAGTCAAACGACGAATCCGGTGACGTAATTTAAGATGCCTTAAATGACATTTTGACTAGTATAAATGCAGATAGTCAGACGGATCCGCTTTTATGTAAAAATGGCCTGCTGTGATTCGTCTTTCTCCCTGTTTGCTGTGGTCCGCTCGCTGTTCTCCAAGTGTCTGTTTCTGCGTCCTCCGTGATCAGCTACAACATTAAAATCACCTCTCCAGCACCACCAGAACTCTGTGACCCATCAGGGCCTCTGGTGTCATCCTTCGGGCCGAGCAGATTGCCGGGTGGCCCTCTGAACTGGACTAGCTTTAGTTTAGAGGCCGGGTCTCGAGATTAGATTAGTATTACTTCACTTTTCAGTGGTTTTAATGTTGTGGTAGTCAGTATCACTTCCACTGCAGTCTTTAAACGGGGACTTTGTATTAATCAACAT
This sequence comes from Apistogramma diplotaenia, assembly GCA_015052665.1. Classification (NCBI taxonomy): domain Eukaryota; kingdom Metazoa; phylum Chordata; class Actinopteri; order Cichliformes; family Cichlidae; genus Apistogramma; species Apistogramma diplotaenia. The sequence continues at coordinate 40,793 of VOQJ01014905.1, forward strand.
TTCTGATGGAGCTCGCACCATGTCACTGATTATTTATTCAGCTTATTTGAGCTGTAACTGTTTTCTCTTTCAGCTGGTGATGGAGTACTGCTTGGGCTCTGCCTCAGACTTACTGGAGGGTAAATTTATCACACATTCGCATTGTCAGTAACACATGTTAACCTTGTTCAAAGAAGCCTAACTGAAGTGATTTAAAGCCAGGTGATGAAGGAGGCCCATAATTTGTATTTTATTTCCTGCGGGGGTTCAGACCCCCCCCAGTCTTTAGCTAGTTTGCTAGTTTACGGTGGTTTCAGAGCAGTCGCTCCTGTGACTGTTTGACCGCCACAAACGAGGAGCTGCCAACTATCAGATATCTTTAAAAACCTGCTGAACTTCATGTTCTCTGGTAACTTTCTGTGGTTATTGGGTTCATTCTGCCAAGTGAACGTTGCTAAATATTTGCTGTGATTGTATGCTGAGGGGCACTCGCTGCACTGAAGCAAGATCATAGAATGTAAATATGCTTCCTGCAGCAATGATGCTACATTTAAAACCTCCTTACATGCAGAATGAAAACAAACGTGTTTCTTAGCTTTTAGCGTGTAGCAAATAATATCTTTCAGTTTTAAGAGCTTGGATTGGCTGAACTCTTCCACCTCTAAACAAAGTTAAGGTGTTATTTAAGCACCTACGTGTGTAATCACAGCTGACGCAGAGTGCACAGAGGATTTTAGCCTTTATTTAAAAATTATCAGCGACCTTTTGCCTTGGCACGATTTTTGGATCAGCAGGCGTCAGGGTGCTAGCTTAGGAAGCACAGCTGTTTACACGTTGTTATTGATGCAGTGTCGACAGATTAGCATAATTGTTCTGAGACCATGCTCGCCATGAAGTCTGCACCCCAACTCAGCAGAGTCTTACAAATCATTAATTGTATAATTCAACTTATTTCCACTCTTTGTACTCGTTTCCTCCCCAGTTCATAAGAAACCACTCCAAGAAATGGAAATTGCTGCCATTACCCATGGTGCCTTGCTAGGACTGGCTTACCTACATTCCCATAATATGATTCACAGGTAAGTCTGCTTCTTTCCTTACTTCCAGGAAACAGAGAGAATGTGAGATGGCGTAAAACAGTCTTGTTCTTGTTTGCTAATCAAGCTACAAACCTCAGCTCTGTACTTCCTTACTGTTCTCTCATTCCAAGTTGCATTGGTTAGATTTTCAAAGGACACAGAGTCCGTCAGAATTAGCACGTCTGTAAATGCACCGCCTGTGTCCTGCTGGTCGAAGCTACTGAAAAACAGAGTTGGGCTCATTGGAGGACATGGATCACAACCGATTAGGAATAACTGGCGTCATACTTAGCAGTTCAGCTAACTGGTACACACACCGATGAGGCGCGTTGTGAGCGAATAAGTGATGATCTCTTGATCAGGGCACCTGTCAGTGGGAGGCATATATTAGGTAGCAGGTGAACATTTGGTCAGAGTTGGTGTGTTAGAAGCAGGAAAAGTAGGAAAACGTAAGGATTTGAGTGAGTTTGATTAAAAAGACAAATTGTGATTGGTAGATTCAGAGCATCTCCAAAACTGCAGCTGCTGTGGGATGTTCCCATTGCGCAGTGGTCAGTATCTATCCGAAGTGGTCCAAGGAAGGAAGCGCGACAGGGTCGTGTATGGGACGAAGGCTGACCCGTGTGGTCCGAACCAACAGACGAGCTACTGGAGCTCAAACATGCAGGTTCTGATAGACAGCCGTCAGAATACACAGTGCATCCGTTTGTTGTGTTTGGGGCTGCAGATACAGGCGGGCCCATGCTGACCCGCCTGCTGAATGCACCAACAATGGGCACGAGCATCAGAACTGGTCTGATGAGTCGTGTTTTCTTTTACATCACGTTGGATGGTCAGGTGCGTGTACGTCGCTCACCTGGGAACACCTGGCACCGGGATGCAATTTGGGAAGAAGGCAAGTTGACGGAGGCAGAGTGATGGTTTGGGAAGCGTTCTGCTGGGGAACCTTGGATCATCCCGCCCACTTTGACCCGTACCACCCGCCTAAGGACTTTCTGGACCTAAAGGATGTGTTGGTAAAATCTTGGTGCAGATTCCACAGCACACTTTCCGGGGTCTAGTGGTCCATGTCTCAACAAGTCAGGGCTGTTTTGACCAACACAATATTGGGCAGGTGGTCGTAATGTTCTGCTTGATTGGTGTATAGATGATGTGTACGTGTAGCTGATTTCTGTTTCTGCATCGCTGTGATCTTCTCTTATGTCTCTGCTGTCTGCATCCTTTCTCCTCTGCAGAGATGTGAAAGCTGGTAATATCCTGCTGACTGAGCTGGGTCAAGTCAAGCTGGCTGATTTTGGCTCCGCCTCCATTGCCTCACCTGCCAACTCCTTTGTGGGAACACCTTACTGGTCAGTATACACAAGTACAGTAATTTATATATTTGATGAATTTTGCATTAAAATCACCAAATGTATAAACATATATTAAAAATATTAATTCTAACTCTAAAAGAATATTAATCAGCAGCGTGAGATTGTAAACCACACATGATTGGGTAAAGCGACCAAACGGAGAAGGCTGCTCTGTATACCCGTCGCTGATTGGCTCAGGAACGTCACATCTTGTTTTCTTTGTTCGCGCTCGGCTGTTATTAAGGGAATGGGAAAGTGTGATGTAGTGTGGGAGGGTGTATAAAAACCTACAATAATGTAAATAATAACATAAATATAGCATCCCTACTTCGTGGATTTTCACTTATCGCGGGTGGTCCTGGAAGGTAACGCCGTGATAAGCGGTGGTCCTGGAAGGTAACGCCGCGATAAGCGGGGATCCTGGAAGGTAACGCCGCGATAAGCGGGGATCCTGGAAGGTAACGCCGCGATAAGCGGGGATCCTGGAAGGTAACGCCGCGATAAGCGGCGGTCCTGGAAGGTAACGCGATCACTGTAGTTTATAAATGGTTGTTGGATGCTAGATGCTCTGGAGCCGTGCGGTTTCATCTGTGGGCTCGACACAAGAAGCGAATGGCAGCTATGCCCACGATGTTGGTCATCATCATGCAGCCTGAGGTTTTTTTACTCATGTTGGTAGTTTCCAGTGACAAGCTTATCTTATCTAAGACTACACAATAATACACAATAAGAGTCTCCAGGTTACCCGCCAAAATATTCACTCACATAAATACAGCAGCTTTAATGGTGAACAAAATCATCCCATAAACTGCTGGACGAGGAGTCACACACACAGAAATCATCACACTGCATATAGAAACACACACTCCAAGAACTGAGCTGCTATCACAGCATGGCAGAGTCTTTAAAAACTCTGAGAAGCTTAGCAGATTATAATATTTTCATGGATTTTTTTCCATACTTGGTGTGTGTGTGTGTGTGTGTGTGTGTGTGCGTGCGCGCACTCAGGATGGCTCCAGAAGTGATCCTAGCCATGGACGAGGGCCAGTATGAAGGAAAAGTGGACATCTGGTCATTGGGGATCACCTGTATTGAACTGGGTGAGTAAACTCCTACCTGTTGGTCACTTCATGGATTTCTTGGCTCATTCAGATGAAATTCAGCAGACTTAAGCTTATTAAAAGTTGTTTGTTTGTTCCACATACTTTGTAGACCTCAGCTTGTCCCTCATTGTGGAGAAGCTGATGTGAAACAGTCCTGTCTGTAGTTTCTGTTCCCTGAAAGGGAGGAGCGAGGTACAACATGTAGAATGGGATATCACATCCCGGTGTCCTGGCTGAAGGCCCCTCTGGTTTTAAAGCAGATGACGTGTTCGGCCCCGCCTGCACAGATATACCATCATCATATTCTTCAGTTCAATAGCTGCTCTTCACCAAGTCCTGCCACCAAACTGGAGTCAAACCAGCATCGCCCCTAGTGCAAGGTCCACCCAGCAGACCGAATGAGCCACCAAAGGGGCTGTTCATCCAAATGCTAGAACTGAACCAAAGTGCATAGAAATAACCAACTAGCTGTAGCACAAATATCACAGTAACCCCTTTAAAAAGAGCCCATTGGGTTACCATTTCCCCTGGCTGAATGCACTACCACAGCCTGAGGCAAAGCTAGTTGCTTGGTGCCATATGCCAGGGAGATGGCCTCCATAATCCAGAGGGAGAGCTTCTATAGACAGAGCTCTGCCCCGAGATGGATTAGCAAAGCAGATCAACATAAACGTACATTCTGAGTGCGATAATGCTGGTATGTAGCAGACGCACTGCATACAGAGACTGCTATAAGCTGCAGTAAGAACCCTGGGTAGATATACTGCCAAAAAAAAAGGTCACACTAATATTTGTTTGGACCTCCTTTAGCTTTGATTACAGGCATTCGCTGTGACATTGTTTCCATAAGCTCCAGTGTTGCATTCATTTGTCACCAAGATCTCACAGTGATGATGGCGGATTGTGACCACTGCACAAAGCTTCTCCATCCCAAAGATTCTCAGTGGGCTTCAGGTCTGGACTCTGTGGGGGCCGATCCATGTGTGGAAATGATGTCCCGATGAATCCTGGCATTGTCACCTTGGAATATGCCCGTGCCATCAGGGAAGGGAATAACCTGCTCATTCAGTATGTTCAGGTAGTCAGCTGACCTCGTTCTTTGAGCCCATAATGTTGCTGAAGCTGGACCTGACCACCTGCAGCAGATCACAGCACTGCCCCCCCCAGGCTGGTACAGTAGGCACCAGGCATGATGCTGCCTGGTGCTGGTCCTTGTCATGCAAAACCAAAACACGAAGACAAACACCAACAGGGGCAGTTAAGCTAACTTCAAGCAAGACAACAGAGCTAACTAGCAGGAGCTAGCAGCTAGCCTGCTTTGACAGAGGTGTTATTAGCGCATGTTTGCGATCACAGAGGGTATTCATGTGCAGGCCGGGCTGCACCTTTCTCATCACAGGTCATCTGCCTTAAATGCATGAAGCCTCAGCCAGGCTGGGCTGGCCCACGTTACACATGTGGTACCGAGTGAATCGACAGGAAGGGAACGTGCGCCCTGTATTCATGACTCACATCCTGTCTCTTTGCAGCGGAGCGTAAACCACCCTTGTTCAACATGAACGCCATGAGTGCCTTATATCACATCGCCCAGAACGACTCTCCCACACTGCAGTCCAATGAGTGGTAAGTCTTAGCACTTCCCTTCAGTGTTACAGTGTTACCATACACCTTTTTGTTGGTGTTTTTTGTTTGTTTTTTGTCTTTTTAAATTATTTTTAATAATAATAATAAAACACGGTCTTTGCAAAAATGCTGCACATAATTCACCCAGTCAACTGTGACCAAGTGCAGTCCAGTCAGAGCCTACCAGGGTAAGACATCCCTGTGTTAATCTGCATGACCTGTGAACCCTGACAGGCCATGTGCAAGCGCGTTAAGTCCCTTTATGCAATTACCTGGGAAACCTCTACTAAAGAAACACTGTAGCTCCCCTCATCACCTCTGCTGGGCTGTAAGGTGTCCTTCTATGTCAGCATGTACACAGAACAGTGTGATTATTCTGCTATTATTCAAGAAATTGAAATCACACTTTGTGTTTGCCATGCTAACAAATATATTCCTGCATGCACAGATGAGGTGTTCTAAATATGGCAGAACAGCTTGCTTTATGTATTATTTTATGCAGCTTTCAACCTCGCAGCTTATGACTGTGGAAGCTAATAGATTCTCTCGGGACTGTCCTTCCAGACATAAAAAAATTTAGCAATTTAATTTAGGCCAGCAGGTTTTCAGCAGCTCTTTGCTGTCTCTCTGCACCACCAACCTATCCCACACTGCTAGAGAAAACCAGCAGAGCTGCTGCATGTTGTCATGTAATCTGATATTTTCATGTTTATGTTAAAAAAAAAACTGTGTGTGTAAAAGAATTAATGCTGTTTGTGCATTTATGCTAAACAATCACATCATGAGTATCATTTCTCACTCTGAGGATTATTTAAAAAGTTGTTGTGTAAATAATTCTACACAAGCCACCATAGCTTAGCTTTTGATGCTACATGTTCTCAAAGATGAGTAAATGTCCAACAGACGTGCTATATTTATTTTATGTTCAGATGTTCTCAGTATTAACGGGCACAAACTTGGAAGTTAAAGTTGAGGAAAGCTTTGGGAATAGCAGAAACTGGGATCCATGTTCTGTAGTATGTAAGAATGAAGAGCTGGATGATCTCAATTAGGAATTCAGCAGGGCAACAAATGTGCTACGGCTCCTCTGAGCCGCTGTGACCACAGCACACGTGGACTGATTGTCACTGGGGAAACAGCACTCATCAAATATTAACCCCTGCTTGATGTTCTCCTTGTAATTTACTCCTGTGTACTTCTGCCGTGCTGTCGCTGCCGTGGCATGAAAGTGATGTACGGGAGGTCCTCGGCATGCAGTCGTGCAGGAATTTCTTACATGTCTCTGGCTCCAGCAGCAGCTGAGGTTCCTGGTTACCTGCCTCAGAGCAGCACGTAGGCATCAGTGTCGTCCATTTTCGTGAAATAATGTTTCTTGTTAAACCTTTAAGAAAGCACAAGTATGTCTGTAAAATTAGTGTTGTAGCGTCGTGAGCGATTGTGTGGGACAGTGCAGGGTTGTGGTATTTTTGGAGGAGCTCCAGTGGCCCGAGGCATTAGCAACATCCAGATGAGACAAGTAGAGACATTGGCTTCATACACAAGCACAAGGCCAGACTGCGCACACAGTGGCATGACATGCAAGAGGAGGATGGATCTGAGCTGGCCGCTGAGAGAGAAGTGGAGGTTGAGGCAGATCTGGGCGGCAGATAGTTGCCACATACCGTCAGCATGTAGCTCATTAACGCTAAAGAGCATCTCAGGCTGTTTCATCTTAATAACTCATAGCAGCAAACAAAACATATGGTGTTAAATGTACTGAAATGTGTTAGGGTGATTTTATTTTTAGATCGCAGCTCCACTGGCCTATATTTTCATTGCTCCACATATTTACATAATCCGTGTATAGTTGTTTGGGGCTACACTGAGAGATTGTTCTACTTTAGTCACTGATGTAACAAACAGAACAGAAGAGATTGCTCCTCCTCGCACATTAGTCATTAATTGGTTAAATCGGTGCGGCTCTTAGCTCGTCACTCCGATTCCTGCTTTGCTTTTCTGATTTTAAATATATTTGAACATGAAAGGGAATCGCTGACTTCCGCCTCCTGCCCTCTTCACCCAGGTCCGACCTCTTCCGCAGCTTCGTTGACTACTGCCTGCTGAAAATTCCTCAGGACAGACCCTCGTCAGGGGAGCTGCTACGAGTGAGTGGGTTTCCTCTGTGATCCTTCCAGCTGTGACCTCACTTCCTGTCTCAGTCAGTCATGAGGATGAGTCACTCCCATCCGCCCACGGCTCCCTAGTATGCAAGCATATATGCACTGTCTCCAAGTACTGCACAGGAATCAAGCATCCCACTGAGAATCGCTTTTCTTTTCTTTGTCGTAGCTGAACTTCCTGTTCGTGTTCTTACAGCCGAGGCACAAAAACAGCTGAGCTCTGGATCTCTGATTTGTTTTGTTGCTGATTTTACACTGTGTGACAAGAGAGACGGCAACAATAAACGAGTGATGATGAAAAACACTGTCAGCACAATCCTCCGTACAGTAACAGTTCACAGGAACCCGTTAATCCGGTTAAAGCACTGCTGAAAACACGACCTCATGAGACTAACTCCTAAATTAGCTGTAAGTTCGTTTTTAATATGACATCCTGACAGTGACGTCTCTTATGTACCTTCAAAACCTCTATGAGCTCATGCTGCTAATCCAGGCACGTCCATCGTGTTTGCCTGTGATTGAGGAGCTGATCTTTTTGTTTGTGTGACCAACAGGTAATCCCATTGGCCTTCTAAGACTGTTAAGTTCTTGGTGATCACGCTCAGCGAGCCCAAGCAGGACTTTTGACACCTGTCCCGCTTCAGGGGACGGTGTGAGGTTAGGCAGCGGTTAAATAAGGGCGTCCGGACTGTTGTCTGCGGCCCGGAGAGAATGGGGCTTTTGACCGGAGTTCACTCTTCCCAGCACCCCTGACCCAGATCCGTGCTGGGAAAAAAACATTAAAGAGGGATAAGGAGGGACAGACTTTGGATCAGTGTCCAAGGGCCTGTTTCATGGTGAAAGGCTTTGGGGGGGTTGGGGTGTTAGTTTATGATTAATACCCCACTTTCTCTTCTGAGACACACAGACGCTCTTCGCTTTAACACACACATGCGCGTTTCCATGCGTTATGGGGACCAATGTTGTAATCATCACTTGTGGGGACCACCCTTTCTGAAGCTTCTACAGACTTATAAAAAATCTGGTACAATACTTAGGGTTGTGTTAGCCTATACACCCATTCAAAAAACTGAAATTCAAAAGTAAAGTAAAAATGCTGTCTGGATCATGCTTTCCG
>VOQJ01014908.1:18391-29280 GCA_015052665.1 Apistogramma diplotaenia
TACTTGGGAATACAGAAACACAAGGAAGTTAGAATGATGTGGCTGCTCTCCTCAATTCAATTCAATTTTATTTATACAGTGCCAAATCACAACAAGTAGTCGCCTCAAGGCGCTTTTTATTGTAAGGTAAAAGATCTTACAATAATTACAGAGTAAACCCAACAATCAAAACGACCCCCTATGAGCAAGCACTTGGCAACAGTGGGAAGGAAAAACTCCCTTTTAACAGGAAGAAACCTCCAGCAGAACCAGGCTCAGGGAGGGGCAGTCATCTGCCGCGACCGGGAGAAAAACAATCAGTGTGATATTGGTGGCTTCATCTTTGGGCCCAGTCATTTTGTGGTGCTGTGTCAGGCTGTCAGCTTTTTGGCTTTGGTATCAGTGTATTTCCAGTGGGAATGCACGAAACCCACTCTAGATTAGGCACCAGCACCACGTCACTGAAAGATGAAAGACAGGTATTCACCAGTCTAACAAAAACTTGGCGCAAAATCAGCTCGAAACAGGAGCATGTCAACGCACAGGCCTCGCCCACCCAGAAGAATCATCTGGTCACTGTATTCAATAAAAGAAACCATAGCTGTTCTTATTCCGTGCTTCTTCATTTTGCGACCACGTCACACGACTTTATTTTCACCCATATGTCGCAGACATGGTTAAATTAATTGCTCTCCACAGTCCAATTAAATTGGCTAATACCTTTGATTCTCATTTCATGAGTTATATTAGCAGACTTGTACACAACAGTTTAACAGTGGAGCCTTTATATTTTGCAAGCTGTGTTTCTTTGAAGTTACTCGAATGCTTACCACAGAAATAACTTTTAATTTTACAGTTGTAGCTTCCGGTTCACTATCTTAGAGCTAAACTCAGTATTCAGCCTTCACAATGGAGGCAGAACTGTTCTAGTTCATCACACAAAGACATCATACAGACACAGCTTCCTCATGTTATGTATTCTGTTCATCATAGAATCTAAATTTAACTAAATTCCTCCACCTTTTTTTTTTTTTACTTTTATCTTCACGTGTAATATCCTGGGCTTCCTCTACAAAAATATTACTTAAAAATGCTGTAACCCACCTCTCCATCTTCTTTTCTCTTCGTTTAGACTGCTCATCAAGACCAGCTGCGTTTATTTATTTTTATTGGGGAGGGAGGGGGGGCATTGTAGTAAAAGTCCATTTGTAGAACTAAGGTGGCTGCATCTTCAGCTGAAACTCGATTTTTAATTACGAGAAAATTAAACTAACATCTTGCAATAGTAAAGCTCCGAGAGTGGTGAACGGGAAAGAACCGATGGACTATTTTGTCAGCTTGTTAGTCTGCTGCTGTTCTGTCTTGCTGAAGTTTAGTATGCGTCGCATGTCTTTATCGGTGTCTGACGGGCGTTCAAACCCGTATTTTTGTGCTATGTTCTCTCTCATATCTAACATCCTGTTTAGTTCCCAGATAATGGCTCATTAGGCTTCTTCCTCGGATTGCCTAACCCCTATAAGAGTCTGACTCACCTGTCACACAGCGTGCAACAGTCAGACAACTTCCAGAGCCAGAGTACTTTCACCTTCAGCGTCATGAATACACTCCTACCTCTGAGTGTCAACTGTACTGAAATTTGAGCTTTGGGCAGATTGTTTTGCAACCCTTTTACTTCCTCTCTCTGTAGACTAGTACGCCTGGGTGCTACAGTTGCAACAAGCATGCTATTCTCCGCAGTGAACGGCTGAAGTGGACTTCTGTAAGTTATTACTTTCCCCCCTCTGTCATCATGGGTGACTCTAAGCCAGCCGAAGCCTTAACTCGCAGGAGGAGAGCGACTCTCGCAGGGGCGAGAGCTGCAACCCTGCAGTCGATGAACGGGAGGTCTGAAGCGGGTTTTCAGAGCTTGGTGACCGCAGACATTAGCTTAGACAGTTGGCATAAAAAACGTGACTATTCACTGGAAACAACCCGGACTAAATCGAAGAATGACAAGACGAAACGCAGAGATGACATGAGCGACGTGCTCAGGTGAGTTGGGTAAACTTGCCAAAGTGTTGTCCAGTTTTAGGAAAGTTTGGAAGTGTGTGTGTGGCTTTTTTTTTTTGTTTTTGTTTTTTTGTGAGGATATCTGTGACAGCAGGCTGTTGGTAGCTAACGGCTAATAATGTATCTAGCATTTCTTAAAGCTAAATGTTTCCTTGCTGTTTATTGTCGGTAATAGAGATTTGGTCACGGTCGTGTGCTGTGTGGTGTTGTCGACCTAAACTGGAGCCTGACAGTTTTGTGTCTGTTGTCACCCATTCATTTCACTTTGCGCAGCAATACAAACTTTAAGGCCCACCCTGCGTGCCTACGCCACAAGGCATGTGTGTCTTTAAAGTGCAGCATACAGTATGTGGGCTGTGTAAAGGGGAGCCTCATGAATAGGAGTGAACTAACTTAATCTTCTCAGGCCAGTTATATAACACTGGTGTTTATACAGTGCTGTGCAAAAGTCTTGAGCCACCCCTCATTTCGATGTAATATGCTTCCAAGGAGCCAGACAAGGAGGCAAAGGCCAAGTGGTTTAAAGCAACAGTTTACCAGGCTTGCTGAAGGGCCTTCAAAGTGTTTCTTTGGACATTTTTCTGCTTTTGGTCATTCAGTTGTAAAAAAAAAAACAGCAAAGATCTGACACAGGTCGTTGATCCATCTACTGTTCACTGAAGCCTCACTAGAAATTATCTCAGAGGAAGGGTGGCTGTCAAAGACTGAAGCATGCCAAATTACACAAGAACTGGTTTGAAACATAGTGGCAACAGGTCTAATGGAGGGTGAATCCAAATGTGAAATTCTTACAGTAGCTCAAATTGCTTTCATTATAAGTTCAGGATAGAGTTACAACAGTGAGTGCCTACAGCCATCTGTAAAACATGGTGGAGGCTCTGTCATGGTTTGGGCCTGCGTTTCAGCCAGTGGTTTAGGAGATCTAATGGAAATGGAATTACAAATGCAACAGAACAATAACCCCAAGCCCAGCAGCAACAGAATGGCTGTCAGAATGGCAGAAAGACTCAAGGTGTTCCAATGGTTCAGTCAAAGTCCAGCCTAAACCTGTCTGAAATGCTGTGGCAGGGCCTTTGGAGAGCCTACAAACCTCAGGGAACTGAAGTCACGCTGCACTGAAGAGTGGGCCAGAACTTCCCCACAACGATATGAAGGACTGATGAGGTCATACAGAAAACAATTGCATAAAGTTGATGCTGCTAAATGTTCTACAAGTTTATAAGTCAGTGGGAGTATTTAGTTTTTCACAGCACTGCAGGGCTATGAAAACTTTATTTTTCACATCACTTTGGATCTCCTAGCACATCTCATTATGTATATTTGTCATGTTATGGCTCTAGAGTCCAAATGAAAATAAATGCAATGTTAATGTCTTCATTCGTAATTGTTTCACTCATTTATCCATCTAATGTTTTTCAGTAGCTGTCACAAGGCACAGGAGTCCCTACTGAGTTCGTCCAGTGGTTATAAAAACTACAGAGGAATACTCAACTGGTGTGTGGTAATGCTGGTAAGACGCATAGACAATACTGTGTTATTGTGAGACCCTCAAAGTTGGATACATTGTTGTCAGTCTTGCTTTGCTGGCAGAAGAGCTGATGTTTGCTGACATTCACAAACATGGCCAACATGTGTCCAGCAGAGGCAGAAGGCCAAACATCTTTCACATCTGTATCTCTCACTCGTGTTTTGTCTTTAATTTTAATTCCAGCAGCACATGCTGTATGATGTCATTTGTAAGTTTTTTTCCCCAGATGTATTTAGCTACATTGGCTGAAATGTAAAGCAAGAGGGCCTGAGACAGAGGTGCGGTGTTCTCTGCCAAGCTATCTGTAGAACGAGTTTATCTCACCACAGTCCTTGTGGTTCGACTTTGAGCTTTGATTTTTACAACAAGATGTCTTGCATAACACTGATTCTAATTTTCTCATGATTTCCTTACGTTATTACACATGACTTAATATGAGTTAATGGATACCTGCAATTAATATAGACTATCCACTGTCATAGATTTGTACATTTGGATAGCTCAATATTGCATTAAGCCACAATCTGGTGGCTCTGTAGTGTAGTGGTTTACACATTTGCCTAATAAGCAAAAGTGGCCCAGTTTGATCCTGAGAGGAGACACAAATCCTTTTGCTTTGCATCAGGAAGGGCCTCTGCAATAAAACCTCTGCCAGCTCAAACATGCCTGCTGTGGCTCTGTCTTGTCAATAAGGGAGCAGCTTTACATTAAATAAGTGAAGTAAAAGAATAGTCTGGATTAGATAACCACCCCCCCCGTCGACCTATCGTGTGTTACATGGACATGACCTCCATCGTCTGTGCTGACCTCTATATCTCCCCTTGTTTTTACCTCTTTGATAATATAAGATCAGCACCAACATTTTAGCCAACATGAACTGCAGGGTGCAGCTTTTCACAGCACTTTATCTGAATGAAGTCTGCCAAGTCACGTTTTGCTGTCTTTACTGGTTGCTCTGCTTCTGTCTGCTCACCTCTCTGCGCAGAGTTTGACCTCAGGGCAGCAGCAGCTTCACCACACACACACACACACACCCACACACACACACACACACACACACTGACAGCAAACCATTTATGTCATTTATGTCTATTTAGGAATTTAGGATAATAAAATAGTTTGAGCTCATGTTCCCATTGTACATCCACAATTCACAAGAATGGCTTCTGCTCCTAGACTGTTGGTCAGATTGTTAGTAAAACTCGAGATCGCACTTGATGTCGCGTTTGTAGTTTTGCATGCTGTAATATGTGCACTGTGAGGAATTATGAGCCAGATGAGCTACTATCTAATGTGAGTTTACTAGAAATATGAAAATAAATGTTCAACCACAGTAAAATAATTGACTTGTTAATGCCAAGCTTAGCACCCTTTGCAGTTCTACCTCATCTGTGCTTGGGAGAATGGGCCAAATATGACAGAAAAGGAGGAAAGATTAGGCTCGGGAACCCTCTTCTTCCATTCTTTGCGACAAATCATTGTGTTCATTAGAAGAAGTTTCCCATCATTCTAACTGATCTTCTGTCTCAGGTCCAGAGCTTTGGTGTTTGGTAATAAGATATTACAATACAGTTAGATGAGGAGAGGAAAGAGACAGGATACAGTGAGAAGTACGAAGGGGGGAGACGACCAGAGAGGAGAGGAGAGGGGTGATAAACTGTAGTAGGACAGACAATTCAATTAAAGCAGAAGGAATAAAATCAGGACCATGAAAGAAATGTAAGTGTGGAGAAAGGTCTAAGGAGTATTATTGTGCAAGAAATCTTTATCTTTAACTGTTTCTTTTGGTTACAGGTGCTGAGCAATGCTCGCCTCTTCTTAGAAAACCTCTTAAGGTGAGAATGTTTTATTACCCATTATTTCAGGAGGCCTCCTGCACTGTTTTTACCCATTGTGCCACTCTTAAACAGGGATCCGGGTGATGCTTGAAATGTAAATCGAATACTAGGTTCAGAGAAAACACACTCACCCATTCATCTAAGTGGAAATAAAAATGAACAGAATTGAATTTAGTAAAATGTTTTTGTTGTTTTGACATTTTGTTGAAAAAGTATAGTTTTAAGAACCACATGTGACAGAAGGAAGCCAGTCATCTCTTCATGTCGTCATTAGTTACACTTGTGCTTTCATGCCGTGAGAAGTTTAAAATAACTGCTGTGCAAAACATTCGGTAATACTATTCAAATGAATGTGCGCGTGTGTCCAGGTGTATACAGTATGAAACAGAAAAGTGAATGAGCACTGGGCCAGCTGTAAACTATTAACACAAACATCTCACAGAACACAGTCACTTATATTGCAGCTAAAAGTCTGTGTATGCACACATGCTTTCTTTGCTTTGCTTCTCAGGTACGGCATTCTGGTGGATCCTATTCAGGTGATTTCCTTGTTCCTGAATGATCCGTACAGCTGGCCGGCAGCTTGCCTGGTGATCGGTAGGTACATTTACCGTGCAACATTTTGCTGAATGCCGTTTTTGGTTCAAATTATCATCAGTATGTCGAGAGGGCAGGAGAGGGGTACAACACTGAGTGTCAAGAGCCGTCTGTAAAACACAGTGGAGGCTCTGATGTGGTTTGGGGCTGCGTTTCAGTCAGCGGTGTTGGAGATCTTGTCAAAACTGATGGAATTGTGAACACAGGCGAGTACTGTCAGGTTTTGATCCACCATGCAATAACATCTGGAAAGTGTCTGACTGACAGCAGCTTCATCTTCAGCATGATGATGATCCAGAAGACGAGAAATTACAAAAAAGCCTGTTTAATTCAGTTGTGTTAAAGACTGAATAATAATCATAAAGAATGAAACAAATGTGGACTTTAGACTCTCTTTGCCTCGTACTGCATACTTCCTTTTACTGTATGTTTCAATAGGTTTTTGCACCTATTTCCCATTTTCTTAGCAAAATATACAGACTTTTTCACAGTATTTTGCCGAAATAATTGAATCAACTATGTGCGTGATGCACTTTCAACCTACCAAGACCATTTCAGAAAAATAGCGAACATTAAATTCAAAACAAATCCTGACATTTAAGCTGAATATGATTTGCTTTTCTTTGTCCTCCTGCTGCATAGGTTGTGCGATCCACCTCCTTTCAGGCTCGCCTTGCTATAAGACATAAAGAGATGCAAGCTTCTTTTTTTTTTTTACAGTACTTACTTTTATGGTATATTGCAGTGAAGGTCTGCAGTGGTGCAGCTTGCAGTGTCTCTGGAGGGACACTCACCTGCCCTATATACTGCATACTGGTATTCTCCTGCAGAGAGGGGGAGAGAGAGAAATGGGGAGCAACAGAGAGAGATGAAGAAGAGAAGTATGGAGGAAGCATTTAATGGAAGGCGAGTTAAGTGAGTGTATTTGTGTGGGTGGGTGGAATGCAGAAAAAAAAACCCCAAAAAAAGCAGGAGTGAAAAGAGAGAGGCAGGGTAGAAGGAGAAGGCGAGTGGTGGAGTAAAGTGCTGCATCAACTCAGGACCAGAGAAGGGGAAGGGAGGGAGGGGGAGAGAAATGGATGGAGTTAAGGTAAATGACTGCACAGACAACGGGTAAGAGGCAGGTGAGGATGGGAGTCTGTTTACAGTGGCACGGACAGTAAAGCAGCTTATACCCCGAGGGCATTCAGAGAGCCACTGCAGTAACTTACACGCACACACTCCCACACACAAATACCCCCAACGCAGTCTACACTTCGTGAAGCCTACCAGCTAAATGGGAAAAGTTAGGAAAGAAAGTTGGGCATTAAGAAAACTATTGTGAGTGATAAATGTTATTTTACTACACTGTAGTTAGTGCGGTGCTTCCAAAGTATACGCCCAAAGGCACCCGATGAAAGGTTTGTGGGTCTAACAGGTGCTAAATTGAGTTGTTTGTTCCAGTTTGATGCAGTTTGGGTGCAATACACACACTATTTGGCAAAGATGCTTTGCAAAAGAGAAATCAGTAGGCATTAAGATTTGGACCAATTTCTCAGATTTTTCTTTTTCTTTTTTTTTGGTCAGGTTTTTCTTATCAGCATCTGGAAATCTATTGTTCTGAATAATAATAATTGTCAATTTTGTTATTTAGTTAAATGTGAAAGACACCTACTACCCACAGATTATGATGATGCTGTCAGAATACTTGGAAATGACACTTTATTATCTTTCATGATACTCTCCTCTGCATAGTCGCTGAAAACACAAGGTGTCCTCGTGTTAAAAGCAGCCTAATTAAAGGACAGCTCTCTTGACTCCATGGTTTTTCTTTTTAGAGGTGAATTTAAAGATAAGTGTAGTGAGTGTCTCTTGTGAAGCCTGTTGAAGTTGCACCTACAAGTTGAATAATTGCTTTTGTTTGTCTGTATAGACGCGTATAGATCCTCTATGCCCGCAGGACATTTGTTCCTTCCTAGAACCTTCTTGTCTCTTGACTGTGTCATGCATACTATGAAACCAGAAGCAACCATGTGACTGACTAAATCAATTGATTTGTAATGGCAGTTGTCAAGGATAACTCTGCTAATGATCAGATGATGAACCCCCAGTAGTCAAATTGCACATCTGTTAATTCTATATTAGACTGATTGACATGATGCTAATGGCTGATAAGGGTTTCAAGATGGAACAATTGCTGCAATTAGGTGTCATCAGCCTAGTCTAGTCAGGGTAATGAGGGATCTATATACCAGTGATTTCATTAAGTTAATTCTTTATTTTTAACTACTACAAGACAGAAGGGAAAGAGATGCATGCAGATTTCTCCACATAAATCAGTGTACAGCAATGCTAGAAAACAGTTTTTGGCTTGGATACAGTACTGTGCATTTTACTGCATTGGCAGTACGCTTGGGATCGTTGTCATGCTTAAAAATGAAGCCGTTGCTAATCAGACACTTTCCAGATGGTGTTACATAATGGATCAAAATCTAACAGTACTTTATTGTGTTCGTAATTCTATCAGTTTGGACAAGATCTTCAAACCCACAGGCTGGAAGAGCAGCTCCAACCAAGACAGAGCCTCCACCATGTTTTACAGGTGGCTGTAAACACTCGTTAGTGTACCTCTCTCCTGATCTCCACTTGACATATTGACAACAATTTGAACCAAATGTATTAATTCAAGTGAGATGCGTCCCTCAAATCCTGTGTCAGGTCTTTGCTGGATTTTTTTCCAGTTTCTTAAGGACATGACTTTCAGATACTGTCAATAAACTTTCAGAGATCGTCTAAAAGCCTGCAGAACTATTGCTCAACACCACTTTAAAAATTTAAAAAGACGTACAGCTCCTTGGAAGCGAAGTAAAAAGAAATGGCGAGTTACCCGAGACAAATTATACTGTAAAGAATCTTTTATTATACTTTCTAAAGGTTTACAGCCATTCACCAAAGAACCTTCTCGATTATGGTACTTAATAGATTCCATTGGGATTTTCTTTCTGTCACAGCCCCTGGCTTCTTTGATGTTACAGTACATATTCTAGCAAACAATTTACAGTATGCTTTTGATAACTTCCATGTTGTGTCATATAAGATGTCAAAAGAGCAGCAGAAGATGATATGAAGAAGATACTGTGCAGGAACCCAAAAATAACTGATGAAGAATATAAAGTAACAAGATTGTGTGTGTGAGTGTGTGTGAGTGAGCACGTGCAGCTGTCTAGCAGTTGGTGTGTGCTGTGTTGCTCTGTTATTGCTGGTTCATTTCTTTCATCAGGTGTTTCTATTTAATCGTGTGTGTGTCTGTGTGTGTTTGTGTGTGTGTACGTGTGTGACTGCGAGAGAGCAAGAAACACCATGTTGCTAGGAAGGCTTTGGGAAACTAAGACAAAACTTGAAATCTGCATTTACAGTCATGCCCGAAAGTATTCATACCCCTGGCAAATATTGACGTAAGTTTATTCTTATTTAACCAGAAATTATATTTTTTACTGGAAACGACACAGGCATCTCCAATTTCATTGTACAGCTGTATAATGACAATAAAGGCTATTCTATATAATGACAATAAAGGCTATTCTATTCTATCTCCCAGGAGATAATACAATGATGTACAAGAGGCATCATTGTGGGAAAAAATATTTCTCAGCTGTTAGTCACATTTGAACAAAAAATGGCATGTCAAATTTGCCAGGGGTATGAATACTTTCGGGCATGACTGTATTTATTTTTACCGCTTATGATTTTAAAAAATTGAAGTCGCCGTGTAAAATAATGGAATCCTCCCAAGTGCCAGTATTGTATGACTTCAGTTCATGTCCCTCGTGAAAACACGCATGAAAATTTGATCGTGAAATGTTTCAAAAGCAAGTTTCATTTTGTCTTGACAGTGTCCAATGTGTTCATATTG
The DNA here is from genome assembly GCA_015052665.1 of Apistogramma diplotaenia. Taxonomy (NCBI): domain Eukaryota; kingdom Metazoa; phylum Chordata; class Actinopteri; order Cichliformes; family Cichlidae; genus Apistogramma; species Apistogramma diplotaenia. The sequence continues at coordinate 28,275 of VOQJ01014908.1, forward strand.
GTGGCCCTCTATACCGAAAGGCAGCTGTCAAAGGTGAGAAGAGTAACCGTGCCTGCACTAAAACATCCGAGCGCTGTGGATTGTAACTGGACTGCTGAATTCAGAGCACTTTCCCGAGTCTCGGGTGGGATTATTTTTCTAAAACTGTGCTCTAAAGCTGACTGAGTAGCTGACCCTCCCTAGTTGCATCTGCTAATGTGAAATGGTAAAATGAGAAATTAGTTTCACCGTCTACATTTAGGGCATATCCAGTTATGCTTTGCCTATTTGGCATGAATTTGAACTTTTCTTTTTGTGTTTTTTTTTTATGTAACTAGGCCAGTATAACTTAAAAATCTGTGATGGAGTGAAAAGCAGAAAATGCTTAAAACATTTTAGTTACTATAATTTAATTTAATGTTTTAGAATTGGACCACTAGAAAATACCTAAAGCTAAAAGTACGCAACCAGAACAGAGACATTTTTTTGAGTGATGGTGGTTTAAAAATGGGACGATAGACTGTTGAGAGCTGACTTCAAAACTCCTGCTGTTGCTCTGTTTTTCTCATTGTGCACAGGGCTCGTTCAGTGAACTTGTGGGATTTCTGGTCCATTGCATTAACATGGCCGTTATGCTAACATTCCCTGCAGCAGTGGTCCTATTGGTTCCTTCCATGACCTCAGGTAAAATGTTTTTCTCTCTTATTAAACTGTCCTCCCTGCAGTCTTGTTCCTAACAACTGTACATTACTGAGACAAATAGTTAACTAAAATAGTCTCATCTCTTATGTAGCCAAAACACTACCCATTCATTATTAGTGGAGGTTTACAGTGTAGAAAATAATTTAAGGGTAATAAAGATTAAGAGAACATCCACATCCTTGCCCTTCACAGAAACCGGCAGCCAGCGCAGTAAAAGGCATCTCTTATACAGAGTAATAATTGGAGTCGGTTAGTGGTAATGGACCAGTTGGTCATGACTGGATTGTTTCCAGCTAGAGGAGAGGAGAGGAGAGGAGAGGAGAGG
>VOQJ01014909.1:16631-36544 GCA_015052665.1 Apistogramma diplotaenia
ATTATATATATATATATATATATATATATATAAAATAACACTTTGATGGGCTTTTGTTTTATTCAGTCCAGAAGATGTGAGCTTGTGTGGGAGGGGCAGCTCACTCAGCAGCCCACACACTCAGAATCAGAGAAACCCTGCTGGTAGTGACAATAAAGGATAGAACAAATATAAGTGAAGTGAAGCTACACTCTACAGAGTGATACTTAAAATGCCCAGTAAAACCAGTGAGACAGGGCTGCCTGAAGGTATTCCTCAATGAAGCCGCGAGGAACATTAATGTAGAAATGACCCCCGTCTGTATAACATGCTGTCAACCTGTCGAACTGATGTTATGTATCCCATGTCTGAAAGGGGCTTAAGCGAAAACCAGTCTGATACATTATTTCAGAGCCAATCTGGTCAATTTAGAAACACATTTTCAATCTGTACCGGATTTCCACAGTAAATGCAACAATCAATTTGTTTCCCTGCTCAAACCTCAGTTCTGCTTTTCCTCCTCATAGAACTCTTTTACATGTAAAGGTTGCATGGCTGCTCCAACAGGCTTACAAAAGCATCACTGCAACTGACTTCAAACTAAGCCTTGTTATATACTCCACAAAAGCTACAAGTAGCATGCAGCTCACATTTGACTTTGGCATTGTTAGAGATGCGCCAAGTCAACTTTGTGGTCTTCATGGCAGACTGCAGTTTAAGGTGCTGACTAACTGAACTGCATTATAGAGAGAAATGTTCTTAAATACCCTGACTGATACAAAACGTAGGGGACAAAAATCATAGAAACATTAATGAGTACAAAGCAATAACAGCTCAACAGCACCTTAAATCGCAGCCGCCAAAGTTAGCCATCATGAATCGATATCATGGGCCTGCAGAGAATATAGTGTTTCGGAAAAACAAAGCCATAGAGTCCCAGTTTGACAGTTTTAATTTTTTGCCACGTGATGATGTCATTAAAGACTTGCTAGACTGCATAATTCATTATGCAGCAAGAACAACAGGCACACATTTTTAAGTAGAGTATATAAGAGGCTTCTGCCTGACACCAAACAGTAAGCTCTCCTAAACAGACAAAAAACTAAGTTCTGAATCTGACCTTGTTCGAGGCAAAATTTAAGCTTTAACATTTAACAAGGAACCAGCTGCGCCCCTAAAACGTCTAACAGAAACTATAAATGCTTTGACAATACTCCAGTATCAGCTGCCTCCCTTGTCTCCACTACTCCAAAGACCTTGCTAGCTCACAGCCATCCATTAACTGAGTAATCATCCCCCGAGAGGCCACCTAGTTGAAATAGGTTAACCAAGATTGAGAACAGGGAAGATGCTTCTGATTTAAAGCACGTCTGAATTACAACCTTACCCCCTCTCTTGTTTTTCCCCCTTAAACTGTCCCTTATGTATGCTTGCGTACGTGCACACACACACACACTCAAACACGCGCACACACACACACACACGCACACACATATGCAGTGTGTAAAGAGCGTGTGGGGGGGTGGGACTATCGATAAGGGGGTTCTGGCGTGTGGTAAGGGTAATCGTGGCGCTGGGGCATGGGTTGCCCGTGTGCGGGTGTCTGCTCATACGGTGTGGAGGTGGAGTAGCTTCCCGCTGCGTAAGCTCCTGATGAATCATATGCTCCCGGTGGCCCATAGCCTCCAGATGTGTCATAGCCGGCTGAGGTGTCGTAGCTTCCAGACGCATCGTAGTTCCCAGATGAAGTATCGTAGCTCCCCGATGAAGCATCATAACCTCCTGGAGTGTCGTATGTTCCTGGGGCTGCATAGGATTCGGATGCACCATATGTCGGGAGTGCGGTGTATGTCCCTGGGGGTGCAGGGGTTGTGGTGGAAGCCGGTGCCTGTGTGGTTGTCTGTGGAGGCGGAGGTGGTGGCGGAGGCGGAGGATTGGTGTAGGCATACTGGAGGTACTGGTACTGTTGCTGGTACTGTTGATACTGTTGGTACTGATGCATTTGTTGGTAGTATTCTGTATATGACCTTGAGTCGAGATCAGAGTTGACACACGGATGAGAGGTAAGCAGAAGAAAGCAAACAAACATCAATATTAGTCTAAAAATCAAATCAGTAAAAATTTTTTTTGCACTTTATGTAAATAAACCACTGTGAGTTTTGTAATATGATAACAAGCTGACTTCCTCTCACTGTATCTGCTATTTAAATGTTATGTGTACCTCGCAACAGGATCTGCTCCTTCTGGAGTTGTGGTGGCAGGGGCAGGTTCTTCAGGTGCTCCAGGTGGTGTTGGTAACAGGGCGCGTCGTTTGGGACGTATCTGAGCAAAGGAACCTGGAACCGGGTCAGGGAGGAGAGGGGCTCGATTTCCTCTTATTGGACTGCGGTCTCGCTCATTCTCTGAAGCTGCTGCCTTTCTTCCTGCCTGCTGCTCTGCCAGAACCTTGAATCAAATACACACAAAATATGCCACTTTTCTGAGACACAACAATCGACACAGAAGCACGGACATTGTTGCTCCAACGTTAACAGACCTTCTGTCCTTCCTGAAAGAACTTGGCTCTTGCTGCCTCGAAAAGTGTCGTTGGATCTGGAACAGGCTCCACCTCTTCTTCAGGTGCGCTTGCTGCAGTAGTGTGATTCGATAGCTCTTGAAACACCTGGTCGGCGACGGCTCCATACACTTGACTGGCAAGAGCTCCATATATGACCCCATCTGCACCTTTGGAACTCGTGATCCCTTTCAGGGCAGCATAGGTGGGGTCAAAGGTTGTGGTGTTGTAGAATGAGTTATGGACACTTTGTTGAACCTGCAATGAGAGAGGAAAATGCTCAAATCAAATCTGTCTAAACCCAACAGTGTAATCTAGGAAACTCAGAAGGAAGTTCATGAAAAGCCTAGACTAAAAAAATGTGAGGAGTAATACTCATTAGATATGAAAACCGCGACTAAGAGGCTTCAAATTTCAAAGCAGACATCCTGCTAGAGAACCTGCTTACTTGTATGGGTAGTCCAGCGGCAGCGGCTGCAGCTGCAGCGAGTACAGCTGCCTGACTCTGGTGATGCTCTAGTGATGGAGGCGGTCGGGGAAGAAGACCCTCTCTGCCACCTGCACAAAATATGATGAGAGCATTAGCTGCACTTCATCACTTGAAAAACAAATACTTTTTCATGATCAGCTGTTGTTAGAGCACCTGCAGGGCTAGTCGAATTTCCGGCTGACATAATCTGGTTGATCAAAGGTTGGGCTTTGGACAGCTCTACAGCCAACTGACGCCCCTTGAACATGGTCCCATTCAGCGCGTCAATAGCTGCCAAGGCCTCCTCCTTCCTCTCCATATGCACAAATGCATAGCCGACATTTGAGCATAACCTGGCTGTAGGGTTTACAGGAAGCACAAAGGTTGACATAAGTTTGAGGCTGATTTATTTATTTATTTTAAACAATAAAATTTGTCTATCCTATATTTTGTTTCATATCAACTTGAAAGATTGGACCATGAACCAAAACAGAAAGATCATTTGCTCAAAATTCAGAGCCCCCCAAATCTGATATTAAAATCACCACACATTGTTCTCATGCAAACCAGCTCAATTTAATTAAGTGCAGATATCAATACCTCACACAAACAATCTCTATAGATGACAAAGCTTCATACATTACCTTTGACTTTATCACAATCTAAAACTCTTCCAAAGGTTGAAAACAGCCCATGCAAGTCATCTGCTGAACAAGTTGCACTAAGGTTCCCCACAAACACTTTAGTGGAATTGGGTGGGCGTGCACGAGACTCCTCGACCACCAGGGGTCTGCCTCTGTACTCTTTGCCATCAAGGTGCCGTATAGCCCTGTTAATGTAAGAACAGTTTCATCATAACCAGATGCAAAACAATGGAGGAGACCATCAGTAATAACATTTAACTAATGTTTGCAATATGCACTCACTGGCTACTTCACTAGCTACACCTGTTTAAAGGGTGATGAATGCAAATATATAAATCAGCCAATCACATGGTAGAAACTAAATGCATTTTGGTATACAGACATGATCAAAACAACCTGTTGAAATTCAAACCGAGCACTGAATGGGGAAGAACGGTGAGTTTAAGTGACTGAGTGTGGAACACCAGGTGCCAGCAAAGAACAGGAAACAGGAGACCAAAAAAAACCTGGAAAAATGTTGCCTGGTCTTATGAGTTTTGGATTTCTGCTTCAACATTCAGATGATTTATATACACATATTGAATAAGACAATGAGTTTGCTGTACTCAAATGGCCACCACAGTCGCCAGACCCCAACCCAAAAGATTAACACCACTGTAGGCCTGCTTGATTGCAGAAAAAAAAAAAACATGGCCGCTGACCGATTATAACCCAGACTAAACAGAAAACAGGTTCAGCTTCAGACAACATCAGAATTATTCAGGCCAACACAGCAAATACTGGTTACACTGGCAGGGCTGTGGTGTTTGAACGTCAGGTGGTTAAACAGGTTGGTCATGCTGCCAGATGCTGCAGATACCACCGTGAAGCAAATCTGTGTTCATTTATTTTAATCATTGCCATGTGGTTGTGTCCTGGTGTTTTAACTTTGATGCCAGCTGACAGAAACCTTTCCCCCTCCTGGGTCCTTGTTCGAGTGGGTACATGCTCTTTTTTCATTTCATCACATCCATTCTGACAGTTTCCGCAATCTGACATTTGGGAGTCTTTATATTGATGCTATGATTATTATTCCTTATCACTGATAATTTTTAAAAACTGTGGTATTAAAGTACCCGGAACTGCATGGGAGAAATTGACTGTGCTAAACAGACCAATCGCAATTGTTGTGGCCTGCATTGACCAAACCTGTAGTTACGTTTCTTGGGAGGTGCATGTCAGGTTACACTCAGTGATTACTGGTAATTAACACATAATGCACGCCCCACATGCCTAACGGCAATGTTGATGGCCACTTGCCTAGGTTACATTGTAGACAAAGACTCAACACTGCAGTATAGACAAGCGTATACTTGCAGAGGGAAATGTGACAAAAAAAATTCAATAATGTTTTTTGCCAATAACAGTGTTTTCGTGATCGCTTGGAGCAGAAATCAAAATTTGATGAATTGCACAGCCCTACATCACTGGATGTGGAGCCAACAAACCTACAGTGACTACGTGATATCACATCAATATGGATCATAATCTCTGAGGAATGTTTCCAGCACCTTTGTTAAACCTATGCCATAAAGAATTAAGGTAGTTCTGAAGACAAACAGGGTCCACCCTGGTACAATGTAGGTGTACCTAACAAAGCCGTTAAGTATATAAAACAAATTTATAAAAGAGATTAATGGAATACCAGCATAACACAAATACTGCTGACACCATTTCCTTATTTAACCAACTGCACTTTTAATGGGAAGTTACAAGAATCACACTGTAAAGGCACTAAAAAAAGCAAAGTTTCTATAATTATTCAGACCACGACAGTCAAGTTCCTATTATTTTTTTACATTTATAGGAAACCAAACTTTCCAGGATCTTAAAATTTTTAAGACACTGCAGCCTGTCCCTTCTATTATACAAGCTTTAGATTTTTATATACTATGTTAATGTTATTTTTTGACCTAGGCTTGCTAAATGTTTTTTCTTCCTCTTTCAGCTTTTAATAATGAAAAGTAGTAGTTGTATCTGAACTGTCTGTCACACACACACACAGTGCTTTTTCAGCTATATAAAGCTATAAAACACTGTGTTTTAGGGTTCGATTGAAGCCTCATTAGGAGAGAAAGTGATGCTCGGCAAATTCTTATATTAAGCTGCTATGCATGGATGTAGGGATTTTTAATTATTAATTTTAAACAGTCAGTAGAATGGAAAGGTCAACTTTTTTTCCCTTTTCTAAATCTTCTACATGTATACGCTTGTTAATTTTAACCTTTTATTTTTATAATTCATCAATATGATTGTCACAGTGCAACATAAATGTATAGATTCCAGAGATGCGAATTTTGGTGTAGTTATTGTTTTAGCACAATAACTAAATTAAAAATAAAAAAAATTAACAAAAAAATATATTATTACAATGCAGGTAGTACTGACAGATGGCACAATTGAAGAGGTTCAGAAAATGTATTATGACATCAAAAAACAACAAAAGAAACTAAAAACATTTCATCTTGTTTTGAATTTTATTAAATAATAAATACACAATTCTGTTGTTCTAAACTCTAGTTTTGAATTTTAGCAACTTTTATTTTTTTATTGGGGGGGGGGGTCAGTTTAGTTTTACTTAAGTATAACCTTTACAGTAACATAAATGAATGTTTTTGGTTTTGTAATACATCTAACTGACTTGTAATGTGATGACAGCAACTCCACTAATATTTCTAATTTGTGACTTAGATATTTAATAAAGTTGTTAATTTATAACAACTTTTTCCTAGGTTACTATTTTGATTTACTATGGTATACATGGATAACAGTTGTTTTTTTACTAGACTCAAAATAGATTTTTGAAGGTGACTAGACACATTAGCATAATTAGTCATAACACAGGCAAGTAAGGAAAAACAGACTCATTGCCTTAACAATGTCTTTGCATTATTCTGGTATTTAAGGGTATGATGATAAGTCATAATTAATTTGGGGGTTAGGTTTACTTGACATACCAAAGATCATTATTGCAAAAACTTTGTGTTGAATGGCATATGTTTAAAACACCAGATAAATTTCAGTCAAAACATACTGGCTGGACCACTTTAACTGACTGAAATTTAATAAACTCACTCTGTTCTTATACTTAAGCAAAAGTAGCAAAAACTACAACTCAAACTACACTTCAAAAATGTCTGCATTTAAAAATTGATCATGAAAATTGAAGAATCCCATTTTACATGATCTCCAACAAGAAACCTCAGGAAAGCAAAACAGTGATCGTATCTAAGAGCGGTAATGGACAGTGTAATAATACCTGTCTGCTGCCCCCTCTCCCTTCAGGGTAACGAAGGCATACTGTCTGAGCAACGAGCAGGTGTTGATCTCTCCATATGGCCCAAAGAGCTTAGTTAATTCTTCATGGGTAGCATCTATAGGAAGGTTCCCTACAAACAACTTCACGTTCTCACCGCTCATCTCTGTAATAACCAGGCATCTGCAAGAGAGCACACAGGATGCAAGGAACAGACGGTCAAATGCGACATTTTACAACAGTAGCAGAATAAACTAGACGTTTGGTGGATCTCAACAGAAAATTATGTTTTGCAAAATCTCGAAAGGCCCATCGAAGATGATGGGTTTTTTTCAGTTAGGCGTCATCACCAAATAGGGTTGTTAGCTAGTCATGTATTGGCTAGATCGCCGCTCGGCAGTCATGGTAGCGACGCTAGCAGATATCACTTGCTAAGCTAATAAAACCGTTAACTTGAGTGGCAAAAATGCCTCTAAATTAGATTAAATACAATCTATATAACGGCTAAGTTATCTGCAGACTAACAAAAGACAGAACACTAACAGCATTCACCTAAATGCAATACTGTACGCGCCGTTACACGACACACAGTACGCTAAAAAAAAACTCCAGACACCACTGGCCATCTTGTTGAATGTTAGCTAACATTAGCTACCATAGCTAACGCTAACGTAACGGCTTTTATCAGAGTGGTAGCAGACGTCTGGCAAAACTAAAAACATCTTTCTGCTATCGATTAACATAAAACATATTAACTAACCCCACTGAGTTTTCATATTTGTTCAAAAGGATGGAAAATCTTGAATTATGTCAGCACAGTACACAGAAACCTTACCCAACGCGGTCCTGGAGCTGTTGTATTTAAACCTCACATCCGGATCCGGTTTCTTGAAGCAATGTGGCACAATTTCACCAGCACGGTCACATGTGGGCGCATCACTTTTTAACTTACATATGTTTGAGCTAGAAGTTGAGCTTGAAAGTAGAAGTTAGCAATAACAAAATTGATTGAATGGAGGTTATGGGTTTTATTACCAACTGCAGGAGTTAAAGTGAAGCTCGGGGTTGAGGTTAACCCGTTTAACTGCTCTTCTAAAGTAACTTTTCTAAAGTACCTCTGTAGTTACTACTGTAGAGTAACGTCAAAATGAGGCATAACACAAATATATTAATTTTTGAATCTGGACACGAAAGTCTGACGCTTGACGTCGAGATGACGTGAGGCGCCAGGTGAGATCAGGTGGGAGGAGAAGGAGGAGCAAAAGAAGGCATCTGCAGATTTGAGAGCGCACGTCATGGCAGGTCAGAGTGAAAAAGAAGTGAACTTTTCATCGTTGTTTAAAGCTGGTGGAAGAACACGAGGCATGCGATCATAAGGGGAATCCGGAGGTGATAAAAGGAGACTCGGAGCAGAGAGGTAGCTAAACAATTCAAGTGTGAAAATAAGATGAGCGTGTTGTAACACATAATTACCTGATTGTAACGCAAGAAGCCTGCTTGCAGCGCAGTTTGCGGAGGAAATGTGGAAGTTTGAGAGGAATGCGCGCCGCAGATCCGGACAGATGTTGACATGTATGGGCTGCGATCAGATTCATTCTGTGGATGTGTTCATATTAATGAACACAACTGGATCAGTGACAATGGCCATTTAATGACTGCTGTGGCGTTTTTGTTTGTTGTTGGTGTGTCTGTAATTTAAAGATGGTCCTCATAGGCTGCTATTTCATTTAAGCTCTGTCTGAGCTGCTGTGCTTTTACCAGGTCTGAACTTGCCAGTCCAATCCAGGCAGATATATTAAACAGGTGTGTGTCCCTGTTTGTGTGCAGCAGTCTCCCCCATCTTTCTGTTACGACTGTGATCCGGAATCATGCCAAAACCATTTGTAGCTTTATGGGATTTTGAAGTACAGTAACGATGTTATTGTGTGTTTTAGATGGCACAGCAAGAAGAGCCTTTGTATGATTTCCCAGAGCCCACTCCACCATTGGAGCGGAAGCTAATGCATCAGAGGGGACAGGGATCCCTGAAAAACATCAGCGTGCTGGACCGTCTCCTGCTTACAGTTCCTGTCTGGCTCCAGCTATCCATCAACCCCGCCACTGCACTGCACATACTGCAGAGGGAACCTCCTGGGGTCCGATACACACACACATATACACACACACACACACACACACACACACACACACACACACACAACCCACATCCATGCTCAGCTTCTCTTGTACTTTTTCTTAGGCAGTTTCACTCAGTAATCAGCTGTGCTTCCCTGCAGACTTTCCTGGTGCGAAAGTCTCGCACATCGCAAAGAAACGTGCTCTGCGTGCGTTTGACGGATGACAGCGTGCCATCGTTTGTTCAGCAATTTAGCATCAGGGAGGAGCAAGGCAGTAAGAGCATTACCACTCACACTTTAGTACAGCATGTGAACATTTAAAATAAGTGCTGTGAAAGGGATTCATTCTTCTCATGTACAGCATATGTGTGATGACTTTATTATTTGTTTAAGCAGATTTGAAAAAATCATACTGATGACGATGATTATAATATCGTCAGACTTTCTATAAAGGGATTCGTTTACAAGTCTCCTTTAAACTGGCTTCCAAATGTATTTTCATTCTGAATGTGGTATAATTAAATATCACACAGTCGGTACCTTTTAAATCTCTTTATAACGATACTGTACGCTATGATTTATGTATTTACACATGGTTGCAGCTAACATTCAGAACAAAACGAGGATGCCTTTCATTGTGACTCATTTTAAAGTAATTTAAAACTCCAGACCATAGACACAATATTACAGTCAATATTACCTCACAGAAACCAGATTATTAATACGAGCTACCTTCCCTCTGACTAAACATCTCTGACAGTTGACTTTTCTTCATCCGCAGCTCTGTCTCTGGAGACTTCAGCCATCAGCTTTCCAGATGTCCCCAAACTAATTTCCTTTTACTGTGTCAGCAGGTAAAAGGTTCTCCTTTTCCTCAGTGGTTCTTTTCTGTCTTTTATGATCAGTTTTGTCCCTTCAACCAATTTCAAGTTGATCACGTTATCATTAGTTCTCCATCGTTTTTTTGGCAAGTACTAATGCAGGTGTTTTTCTTCTATGTGGTGCATGTTATTCTCAGAGATGTGTTACCTTTCCCATTGGAGCTTCCTGAAGCCATAGCAAAGGCAACGTCGCACAAAGAGCTCGAGTCCATCTCACATATGGGAATAGGTTTGTTAGTTCTTTGTTTCCTGATAGCAGATTTTGTAATATGCACAACTTCAAATACTTTGGTCTTAAAGGATTTATTTAAGTACGCCATTAATCACCTCCCAGCTGCAGGTTGACAAACAAGCACTGGGGGATGTTTGTGTAGGCGTATTTTTTTCTTTCCTCCACTAATTTCCTAATTATTTGATGTATAAAAAACAACTCAGAAAATGTATTAAAAAATCTACTTGGAAACAATGTAAATGACTGTTTTTTTTAAAGGCATGCTATATCACAGTGTTGCCAAAAATGTGTAGTTTTTGTATATGTTGTGCCTTTTATAAAATATTAATGAAAATAAATCCCTAATCTCAGCAAATGATGGTTATAATGAGCCTTATTAAAATGACCAAAGCATGTATTTTGTTGTACAGAATTTTGGAGTTCCCATCTAAATGTTCGTGGGCCACGGGAGATACCTAAGCGCCAAAAAGCTGAGGAGAAGCAGCCAGATGTTGCAACATCAGCCTTGCCCGTGTCTGCACCACAGACGAGCTCTGCAGCGCCACAATCAGACTCAGACAGCCAGCTCGTATCGGCACCTGTATCAGATGCTGCCGCCCAGAAATCGGCTTTAAAGCCCACCTTGTTCCACGAGTTTTGTCCAATCACGACTCGTAGTCCCTCAGAGCTGGACTGCGGCTCTGGGCTGGGTGCTCTCTGTTTCATCAACCCTCTTTTCCTGCAGTCTCAGAGCACTTTTTCCAGACGGCACATGTTTAAACACAGTCACAAAGTTCGGATTTCCACAGAAACGTCGACCATGCTGTCACCCCCGCTTGATCCGCCACCTCCGCCTCCTTTGATACCCAAAAGCAAGGGGAGACTTAAGGCCCAGAAAGCGGGACAAGAAAAGCTTCAGCTGAGTGAAGGCCAAGCTGCTCAGATTTATCCAACAGCTAAAGACAGACTAACCCAGCCTGTGATACAGAACAATCCCAGTGATGCTCGAGTGCAGCCTTCATCAGCAACTCATCACATCCGGCCTGAGATGCAGGAGCAGCAGATGGAAGCAGGACAAAGTAAAGGAGTGAAAGAAGAAGAGGCTGTTCAGCTACCAGCTATAAAGGAGCATCTGCCAAATGACTCAGACTACATGAAACCCTCAGCAATGATCAGTTGCTCTGATTGTGCCTCACTCTCTCCTTACATGTCCCCATCAGTTTCTCCTATGCCACCTGCTCTTTTGCCCAAACTGTCTCCATCCCTGTTTATTTATGACTCTCCTGGTGCATCTCCCTCTCTGTCACCATATCAGTCCCCTTCTTTGTCTCCCAAGGTTTCCATTTCTCCCTCTCCTAATGACTCACCCAGCCTTTCTCCCTCCCATTCTCCTTATCAGTCCCCATCTCTTTCTCCTAAGGACCCCCACTCTCACTCTCCCTTCACTTCCCAACCCTTCTCCCCACTGATAGAACAAGCCAGCGATACACGTTCTGCTCCTTCAACACCAGATCAGCCGAGAACAGCTGGTGAAGCTGAAGAGGAGGGAGCAGACATGAATGAAAATAAAGACAAAAATGGAGAGACAAAAGATCTGCACAAAAAGGAGGAAGAGGAGGAAAATGACTTAGTGTTACAGATGAATGCTGCTACTGTAAATGACATGGAGAGGTGCGGTTCCTCCAGCAGTCTTGAAGAGGCAGCAGAGACGCCACCTCACCCACCTGACAAACAGGTTGATCATACAAGCTTCTAGCAAACGTGTCGAACTGCCTCTCAATCATTAGTCATTGGAATCACTCAGCATTTTTTAATACAACTAAACAACCTGATGGGACGCCAGTTGTTTCTTCTGTGATTCTGCATTATTAAAATGTAACTTAAAGTGAGCAAATTCACGAAAACGAAACCCGTTATTATTTTGTCAGGAAATAAAAGACACCACACAGATCATATCAAAGAGATTTTATTTGTGTCGATTCAACAGCAAAATTCTTACTTGGGGGAGTTTTTCAGCTCTCCAGAAAGAGCAATAACACTAATCCATGATGCCTTTAAACCAAACCTGGCAAAAAGTATTACTACTTAACAGTCTAAACCTCTCAAATCATCAACGCAAAAATGGACGGTAAATTTAAAGGACCCGTCAAAAAAGACCTTAATATATTAACATGGCCAAGAAAGGCCATGAAAAGTATTCACTTCAATCACTATAAGTTGCAATAATGATGTGAAGATTTGTAAAACCAATTTTAAGGTCTTTGTTTATTTTTGGCAGAAATCATTTTAAAATCTCAGGTTGCATTGGCTTTGACGGAGTTCTTACTTCTCATTAGGAATTTTTTTTTCCTAAATGCATCTACAAGAGCGATGACTTATTAATAATCATCTCATTTATTGTATGTGATAATTATCATCAGAAACAGACCCGACACTGGACCAGAGTGCTTTAATAATTAAGAGTTGGTGCTTGTTGTGGCTGGCATATGTGGCAGATACAGTCTGACCTGCTCTTATGGCTTTATTTGATGTAAGAAAGAATCAGTCTGCTATTGCATACAATTTAAAAAAAAAAGACATTTCTGTTGATAATTTTTTGGAAATTGTGGAACAGAACATCCCATCCATACATCAACACCAGCAGGGAGCGTCTTGTTTGTTCAGCTCCAGCAGGTTGGACTCCAGCTGCTCTGCGTCGTCGTGGAAGCGCTCGGTAAAAGAGCGAATTAAACCTGCGGCGTTGCCTTCGTATTCCACCAGCTCGACGCTGTCGCCTGGAAATCAAACGTGCACCGACTGAATATTAACTCTGGCAGTATAGAACAAATGAACTTGTTTGTATGCATGTATAACTGCTGTCTGTCACAACAAAGAAGTTGAACAGTAAATATTTTAATGCTATTGTTATCACAGCACTTCACTCATGACCCGATAGTGATTTGTGCTGAGAATTGCAAGATAACGTATTCCAGTTATCCACTTTTTCAGCATCAGTTTTATCCAATAAGATAAAGTTATCTCACTTCAGTTAGTTTTTCTTTCTACAAAATGAGATTACCAAGATATCAAACCTGCGATAAGATGGAGTTGGTCCATCAGTCTGATAACAGGGGTCAAGTTGTCAATTACATGTAACCAGTTTCTAATAATGCAGAAACTAACAAACCATCAAAACTCACATATCTGTTTCCATCTACAGAGACAGAAATTCACATTCAGCTGTTACATCTGTACTCAGCAGCCTGCCTGTCCCACGGGAATAGAACCAGCTGGCAGCTTAGCTGAGTCGAATCCCCTCGAGTTGTGCTCATTGACAAAGACTCATTTAGACTGATTGCAACATGTTGACATTCTGTCTGCGTTTATAAATTAGACAGCAGTTACTTGCTAATCTTTGACAATGAGTGACTGCAGTCCGTCAAGGTCGGACTGAGACTGTTTGATAGGACAAAACAATCTGCAGTCACTTTGCAATCAAAGCTGGTCCTGAATGTGCAAACTCTGGTCAAGCAGTTAGTCACCACAAGCTGCAATCGAGTGCAGCCACTGATCTTTACCCGAGTGACTGAACAATTATCTTGGCTAACATCACCTCAGGATGAGAACAGCCCTGCTGTTCATAATGTTGCTCGAGTATTTTAACTTATTTTAATAAAATATCAATATTTGGTGACCCTGTACCGATGCAATATTGCCACACAAAATATTGTGGTGCTATGCAGTATTGATTTTTTTGCTGCTTGAGTTTTGCTTGGAAGTGAAAACTACACCGCAGAGCACCAAAATGAGACACCGCTCTGCTGAAACAGGCTTCTCTACATACCGCTGACTCTGGTGTTGGCTTGGACAAACATTTTGCGAGCCTCCTTCCTCAGCAGAACCGTCTCACGCAGGCGCAGGAAGTTGTGCGCGCCGGCGTCGCTGACGGTGGAGTAGTGGTCATAGAGGGCCCTGCCTCCTTTCACATCTGCTGTCGACTTAAAGACCTGTTGACAAACTGTGGAGTCAGTTTAACAGCATCCTGGGTGACAATAAAGCAACGATGGCTCAGAGTAGAAAGTTTGGACCAAGTTATAATATGATAAAATAAATGCCGATAAAGCTGGCAGTAATTTTTATTCTTACACCTAGTTGTTATTAAGCTTTTCTACTCTATAAACTATTTACACTGAGGCTAACAGCACAGCATTGAAGTGGTCCAGTAACTACAGTATTTCCACACGAGACTCACAAAACTGACGGAGAGGATTAAAGCAACCTGGGCAGATTTAATACTGTGAAGTTTTAATTTCAGACAATATTAATAAACATTTTTAAAGGAATTAAACCAAAAATAAATATTAGAAATATTAAGAAATGACCATAAGTTACAAAACCCCAAGTTTGACTAATTTCATTTCAAACCTAAACCCAAATGTTGTAAACTTGATAACACATGTTCACATTTACCGAATTAAACTCGCAAAAATTATTGCTCTGATTTTAATAAAAAAAAAAAAGGAATGGACAGCAGCTTAGTTGTTCATGAAGTTGAATCGTTTCCATTTTAAAATGAACTTTTTAATAATTGTCTATTTATTGGAGAGGTATTGATTACCTGCAGTTTACAGAGGAACCTATGGATGGCGTTCTTGCCCACTGTGTGGATCTTGCTTCGGTCCAGTGTAATTCGTGCATCAGGCTTGCCATCCTGTCCTGTTTCTTCCTCCAGACCCACCAGGCCCTCCCCAGCCTCCAGCAGAACGCGCAGGATGACGAATCGGGCCTGCATGTGAGCCTGATGCAAACACATGCATGTGACGCAGTGTTTATGCCCCTGACGCTCATAAAGACACTGAGATTTACTGCCAACTAATGTATAAAAGCAACACAGATGTGTCGAGTTGAGGTTGTCAGGCTATATGAAACACATAGTTGATGTTCTGTATGCTTGATTTGTACAGACTGCTAACCCAGCACTATGCATCTCTGGAGCTCTATAAAAGGAGTGAAGAGAGACCAACTATAAGAGAAAAGTTACTCAGTGAGCAAACTACCTGTCTCCAGCTCTTGCTCTCAGGTGTGTAGAATTCCAGGCCCAGAAGCCCAGCTCTGACCATGCTGAGCCAGTTGATGTACACAACATCATCTGCATCCTGTCCCTCGTGGCCAAAGATGCTGGGACAGAGACACAAAAGCAAACCAGAGAATCAGCCACACTCTTAAACATTAATAACCACTTGTGTTTATTTTAAAAGGTTCATAATTACATCAGAATTATTTCAATTTCAACAAACTAAGTCTGAAAAATAACAGCATAAGTGAAGTGAATGGCTGATTAAAGGTTTACAAACATAAGTAAAGTGAGCAATATTTCTTCAATAACGAACATATTTAAATAGATTTCAGACTTTTGTTTTGGGTCTCAAAAGGTTCCAGAAATCCCAAATATTTTCCCAGCCGGAGAAATCTATCAGTTTAAGGGAATTCCGTGGAGACTTTAAATAATGTATATTTAACTCAAGATTCAATGTATGACATACCTGAGCACTTGTTTGTTCAGACACAAATAGAGTCCAACACACTCAGCTCGGCACTCTTCATAAGTCGATGCAATCGTGGAGAATTTACTGTCCCAAGTCTCGCTGCCCTGATACCAGCTGGACACCTGAAAGGTACGCTCGCACATTAAGCTCTCTCTCGCTCTTTTTGTTTTTTCCACCAACTTAAAAAACCTAGAGCATAAAAATGCAACGAGAATTTAAGGCCACACAGCAATGAGCACCCAGAAACAAACTCACCAGTTCACCGGTCTCTGGGTTGATCACTTTACTTTGATCAAAGTTGAACTGGCCTTTGTCATCCTATAGGTGGAGATTGAGGGCACAGTAGAAAACGAGATTTACTCGCTGATAATTCAACTGTGCAAAACAACTGAGTGAAACATTTAACAAAGGAATCAACAAAATCTGCTGCTCTTAACACACTACAGTAATTAAAAACAAGTGTACAGCAGCAGCATGTCGGACTGACCTGGACGAACAACTTGCCACTTCCGTGTCCCAGCAGCTCATGAAGTCCAACCTGCACCTCAAACGATGGACCCTTCCACTTGATAAACAGATCCTAGAGTAAAAGGAGGAATGGGGGGGGAATATATTATCATGTAAGCGTGTGAGAGGGAAGCACTGGTGTTAAAGAGAAACCGGAAAATGTATAAACTACCTTGTCGTCCTCTTGCAGGAAGGTTAGTTTTTCTTTCTGCGTTGCATAGGCTACAGCAAGCACATTGCCGAGTGACACGTTTTTAAAGCCCTCTGACTGTCTGATGTCATCATCTATGAAAATAAACAAATACATAAGTGTGATGCTCTAAATTGGTCGGAGTCAGCTGTTCATCAGTGTCAGAGATATCTGTGAACATACAGTTGGGGATATTAATGCCAGCTGGTATTCCACTCCCGGCGAAGGTGAGAACGTCCAGTGAGGTGAAGTCCGGTTTAAGGAAGGTGTCCTTTTCGAACTCCCGCGGCCAAGGCAACTCCGGAAGCAACACTTCCGCCGAACTCACCAGCTTGGCGAAACGCTCGCTCATCGCTTTGTTCACAACAGCCACGAAACCTAAATCGGAACAAAACAAGCACAAACGTAAGTAATCACATAAACCACAATAAAACAAAAAATGTATTAATGCAGAAGAAAGTCATGCAAAAAAAAAGCAGGCAGAAACTTTCTGAACACTCCCTAGATGGCACTGAGTGACTGATAAGATCCCCAAATTCATTCTCTGCACTGAACCCAAGTATTAGGAGCAGCAAGTATTATGTAGATGCAACCAACTCCAGATATAATCCAGTGCCTTGTTCAAGAGCACAATGAGCTTTGTGATGGTAGGAGAAACTGGAGCCCCTGGGAAGAAAATCTGTACACCACCACCGTGGATTGTAAATCAATCAATTAGTGATTAAGTGATTGAAGTGCAGAATTTCAGCTTTAATTCAAGGGGTTGCATGAACCGTTAAAGAACTACAGCCATTTATATACACAAACTGTGGCTGAATCTGAGCCGACAGTATAGCCCCGGAAACTTCACATTTCATCCTGCTGCTTCTATTAGCAGTTGCATCATGAATAAACACTAGTGACCCGGAACCGCTGGCAGCCATCATGAGATCTATACTTCAGATTATGAGCTGCTTCTCATAATCAAGTTGTACCAAGGTGGTAAAAGTTCGTCTTGGTTACATCTGTCTGTTCCAAACAATGTGTGTAAAACATAACATGGTAACTATTATTAACTTTTTATGCTTATTTCCAGCTCCGGATTTTTATTCTTGGATTCTAGTGGAGTAGCTTTGCATGACTCATGGTTCAAAGTGATTATTATTCCTGTTGTTCTGGGCCTTGGTGCACGCGCTCAGTTTTTCCACTGTCTGAAACAAGCCGTTTTAGCTCCTTTTCTCCCTCCCTTTAACACCAATTTCTGCTGACAGGAATGTGCCTGAACCGCCCGTAAAAAAGATATCAACTCTCACTGACATCTCACAGAGCCAAGAGTACTAAACATCATCCTTGGAAAATGTATCTACTGGAGATGCTACATCCATCTATTTAAGTCACAGTTCTAAGCAGCTTAGCCAGCCCACAGGAAACAAAACCTGGAGAGACCCACAGGATTACAGCCTGCACATCAGTAATCATGGTAATATCACTCTTCACGATCAGCTTGGCAGTTACCTTCAAACTCTCCTCTGGAGCCAAATGGGTCTCTGTAGCTCTCAATGAAACCTATATAACTGAAAGAAGGCAAGACCAGGGAGAAAATGAAGGGGTAATGCGGAGTGAAAAGCAGGGAGAAAAGGGTTATGAAGGTTAATAAAAGAGAAAAGTATTCAATACTGAGTACAAAGGTTAGAATGAACTTAATACGGAAGTGAACAAGTGTGAAATATAAAAGACTTACACAAGATTTATGAGGAAAAGAAGCTTTTTTCAGATGTTCACAGAGTAGCACACAGAAACTTATAAACACCATTAGCTTCCTATGAATTAAGATTTGTCAAGCTAAGTGTGTTCAGTGTTGGATGGCTTCTCGGCTGAGCCCGTTTAAAGTAAGTTTGATTGGCTATCATCATCTCAGGATCTCGGCTGTGCCAAAAAGTTCATAAACGTGTCATTAATGCAATGCAAAACCTCAAAATACTAACAACTACCTCACTTCAGCTCAACACATCTCTCAAGCCAAGAATGAAGTGGATGATGCAACATCCTTCATGGTGGACAGTAGATTTTGCTGGACAGTGGCTCAGTGGGCTCACCTCTCCACAATTGGCCCCTTGTCTTTGATCCAGTAGCGCGAGCCCTGTTTGTGGGCTTCGACTGAGCCTAAGGTGAAGCTGCGTCTGTACTCCTCGAGCATCTTCCTCTGGTTCTCATTGGCAGCATAGGCCTGTAACATATTCATAAACAAAACAGAACTTAACTTCATGTTTTAGAGTCAAATGGTAAAATCTTGTACGCTCCGAACACCACGGTGTTCTTAGCTGTCTCACCTCTGCTTTTTCGAGATAATAGCAAACTTTCTCCATGACATGACTGTAGTCTCCCCTCTTCACAGTGAAGTCTTTGTCTTCAAAGCTGAAGCTGCCACAGCAGGACTCACATTCCCCATCCACTGCACAGTCTGTGAGGCAATTGTATTGCTTTAATCACGGAACTCGCAAACTAGAAGACTTTGTTTATCTTTTGTTTCTTTAACTGCAGTTTGACCTTTTTGCACAGCTGAAGCCAAGCGGACCTCATAGCAGGCTTTCCCGCCGTTTTCCCTCTTAAACAGGCGCGTGTTGTAGGCAGACAGTTTCTAGAAATAAACGACAAGAAAGAACTGAATTACACTCAAAGACACACTAAAAGGTTTATTATTGTGTCACATAAAGGAGATAAAAGAAACAGTTTATTACAGGAGAATTACAGCAGTATTGAGTTTAATATGAATTTGCTTACTTTTGAGTCAAGGAATTTCTGAGCCAGCTCAGCATCCTCCAGACAACAGTTTCCTGAGAAATAGGTGGTAATTCCCTGAAGCAAACAAAAACAAATAAACTCAGCGAGGCATGCATCATCTCATAGGTCACAATCATGTTCAGTGCTTTCCTCAAAAGCAGATAAGATCTGGGAATTTTAAAAAAAAATGAGAAGAAGAAATCAGAACTAAACATGTGCTAAAGAGAACCAAACTCAGAGTTATTCTGTCTGTAACAGACATTGGCTATTCAATGAGTTTTTTAACCAGCTAGCCTGCACTTGGATTTGAATGATTAAAGATCTCACCTTGCTACCCAGCCCCAGCTGTTTCTGTCTGTCTTCCAGCGAGTAGAGGCGACATGAGCAGCTGTCCCACAGAGCCTCCACCTCAGCGGGCTGCTCCTGAAAGGCCTGGCTGGCCCAAATCAGAGCTTTCAGCTTGTCCTGGGTGTACGTAACACAGATGCACACAGCTTGAAACAGATCACAGCAACAGTATTTTCAATAATAACTACATCATAATACACTTTTGGCTATATTTGGTAAACTTGATCTAGCCACCACCTTTTATTAATGCCGTGTTTGAAGAAGCTGTTTACTGCTGCTTTTCCAGGTGTCATCACCCCAATGGTTAAACAAGTAACTCAACTGGATTTACCTTAGGTAGATTTGGGATGAACTTTGTGTCTCCAAAGGACTTGTAGTTGCCCATGTTTGCATACAGACCTGCTGCATACACCAAGAAGGCCTGAATGTTGTA
>VOQJ01014912.1:19861-45367 GCA_015052665.1 Apistogramma diplotaenia
ACAGCAGTCTGTATGTAGATCACTGGTTTGCAAACTTCTACTGGTGTGCCATCACTCTGCTCATATTCCCCATCTCTTTCACCTCCTAGGCTCCCTCCTTGAAGGTGGAATCTGCAAACATCCCATAATTCCCGACAAGCAAGTGCCATTACTGCCAGCTAATCACGTGACCATGGCAAAAGGAACCGGATTGGTTCACACGGCACCGGCACACGGCATGGAGGACTACAGCGTGGCCTCGCAGTTTAAACTGCCCGTGGTGCGTTCTGTGTGTAAAAACAGGCAGAAACCTGTGGAGAACAAATAAAATACTCAATTTTCATTCAGTATAGCCAGCGTACATACATGTAATGGAGACATGTAATCGTTTTGATGATGTTTGATTAAATCATTTGTGTGTTTTTGTTCTACCAAAGGAGTGTATGGTGGATGAAGACGGGAAGTTCAATGAACTGGCCGGACCTGAACTCGACAAGCTGCCTGTAATGACCGAAGGAACCAATAAAGGTATAAACAAGTGAAAAAAGAACAGAACATGGAGTAACAAACTCTTAAATTCAGAACAGTTTTAACGTTTTAGATTGAACCCGAAAGCTGCAGAAACCCTGTAACATCAGCTTCATTCGTCTCTGATGCCTCCTTTAGTGATTTCAATGCTGAAGCAGTGCGGTGCTCTGCTCAAGGAGGAGCAGTGCGTCCACAGTTACCCGTATGACTGGAGGACGAAGCAGCCTGTGGTCATCAGACCCAGTAAACAGTGGTTCATCAACACAGAGACTCTCAAAGACAAAGCAAAGGTAAAGTAGATGATTTTTTTCCTTCTGTTCCTGGTTCCTCGAGAGCACTTCATTTCCTCCAGTAAATAGAGTGCTTAACACTTCCAGTTTTTGTCTAAAGTCCGTACGTGTGCTTTTGCAGGAGGCCCTGCAGAAGGTGCGCGTTTTGCCCGAGTCAGCCAGGAGCAGCCTGCTCAGCATGCTGGACAGACGGACGTACTGGTGCATCTCCAGACAGCGAAGCTGGGGCGTCCCGATCCCCATCTTCTACCACAGAGAGAGCGGAGAGGCTCTCATCAACAAGTAACGACAACAAACACGCATTCATTAAAAAAAACACGCACAGCAACGGGCGCGTTTTGTTTTGTTTTCAAGAGCAGTTACAGATTTAAACATCCTGTTGTTCTCTGACCTCTGCAGACACACTGTGTCCCATATTGCAAATCTCTTCAAAGAAAAGGGCAGCGACTGCTGGTGGGAGCTTCCCATCGAGACTCTGCTGCCTCCTGAGGTGCTCAAGATGGTGAGTTACTAATGTGTTACTAATAACAGGCTCTCACTGTTATCTGATTCATTATAAACTCACATTGGCTACTCGCCGAAAACATCGTTTATATCTGTAAAGCAGTACTGGATAAATTTTCACTTTACCTCACAAGGTCTATGGTGAAGGGGAAATGACTTTAATCTGATAATATTAAAGTTTTTCACATAAATGTATGGCTTATCAAAGTCTTCTTGTTTTATTTCCTCCCCAGAGCAAAGCAGGCCCCGTGAGTGATTATGTTCGTGGAGAAGACGTCCTGGACATCTGGTTTGACAGCGGCACGTCGTGGGCAGCGGTACTCAAAGGTGCATTTGAAATTTCTTCAATTTGTTCTCCTGTGCAGGTCGTGCAAAGCATAAATGGATTTAAATCATTTAGTAAAAACCCCTCCGGTGACAATCAGAAGGAGTGCTGTCAGCAGCAGCGCACCGTTGTGACTGCAAGCTTCCAAAGGGCCTCTAATCAAACCTGCTGCAATTAGTGTTACTGGAAAGAAAGCTGCTTGAAGCTACCTAGTCCAGCATACCGTGCCATTAGTGAGAGTGGGATAGTCAGAGTCCTGGATTAGCAAACCCTGCAGTCTCAGCACAGCAGGGATACTGGACAAGGTGATTTTTGCCTTCAGAACTGCAGACAGTTCTTGCTGCCAGGGGTATAATAGCTTAATGTAATTACATTACACAAAGTGCCGGTGTGGCATAATGGTCAGACGTAAACATGATGTAAACGGCATGAAAAGATGACCCATCCTGCCTCACGTCGACGGGCCGGTCTGCGCGAATGGCGTTAATGAATTTCTATAAAAGTTGTATCCTTCTCACTTTGAACTGTGCACCTGGTAAAAATGGTGCACGAGCTTATTTTCGCTTTAAGAAATTTAAATCGAAACTTACTTGCTGAAGTGACAGTTTTTCCCCATCATCTATGTGATTGTGTTATTTCTACAAGAGATGCAGGAAGACTCTGAGGAGCCCGAGTCCCGTTTCAGATGGCTCTCAGCTGGGCGACACAAATCTCCGGTTAAAGGTTGTCTCAGCACTGTAGCCTCTGTACTTTTATTTGTCTGTCTGTGTCGTCTTGAACCTCTTTTTGCCTGATTTGTCAGTTACATGCCAGGTAACCCATGCCTTCCTTTCATTTCATCAAACAGACAGACAGGCATAATTTAAACGTTTATTGATGAGCATTTAGAACCTTTAGATTTAGAGCCTTTTATAACTCAGGAGGCTGCTTAAATAAAAATGGAAGAATGAAATGTGTAAACTGAGACGGCTACAATTAAATGGCAAGCTGAAGTTATCCATGCAAAGATTTAAATTAATATCTGAAACTATACCTGTCAGTTACCTTTTTAGCTAAATGTAATGAATCCATTATATTAAGCTAATAAACAGCAGACATTCTGAATCTGATACCAGCAGGGTGCCAACAACACTGGAAGCTATAAAAACCTATGGGAGAAGTCTCTGTACATGGGCATGGCTCACTGTGACTGTGCCACTAATGCTGAACCTCACATACAGCATCCAGATGAGGTGTTTCTCAGGGAGGGGCCTTTCTCCCCTCTATTTTATTGAAACAAGTTGCTGCACCTCATTCAGGATGAGGAAAAGATGTTTCAGAAACAGTTGATCTGTTGTATTTGTGCTGTTTACTATTAAATGCAAGTTTAAATTGATTTGCAAATCACTGAATTCTGCTCTTAAATTTTTTTTTACTGCATCCATTATTTGTGGGCAGGGAGACTGGGTTGTAACTGCATCTTCTTATTTCTCCCCTTTGCATGCAGGATTTCTAAATGCTAGCTGGTTGTTTTATTTTCTCATAATTTTTTCCAGGATTGGGCTGAACTCTGCTCTTCTTTTCTCTTGGAAAGCTGCTCGTGATGCAGTCTGTGCAAAGCTTCTAACCTCCCACAGTTTAAATGCTTAAAAAGGCGTACGTCTTTCTGAGAAACTAACAGTAGCTGCTCTCGCTGGTTTTTCAGGCACCAAACTGCCGCAATCATGAAGTGTCCAGGAGGTTGATTTTTACCCTTTTCTCCTGCAGCAGACTCGGACCCCCGGGCTGATGTTTACATGGAGGGGAAGGACCAGATTGGAGGCTGGTTTCAGTCGTCGCTGCTCACCAGTGTGGCCGTCAGGAACAAGGCACCTTACAAGTGAGCGTCCCATCCACATACACTGATGATGATGATGATGATGAAGAACAGAAAAAATACTCCCCTGATATGTCTGAAAAATGAATGCTACTGCAGGTCTCTGGTGGTCCACGGCTTTGCAGTCAGTGAGAAGGGCGAGAAGATGTCCAAGTCTGTGGGAAACGTTGTGGATCCTGATGTGGTCGTTAATGGAGGGAAGGTAATTTCAGTGGAATTTAAAGAGATCTGTAAAAGTAGATTAAATGTCTGTGTGACATAATTTTTCTTCAGCCTCCTTTTAAATGCTTCATTTGTCATTAAACCGAAATGTTTCGGAAGAACCCACATGTTGTGTCCAACCTACACTCAAATACACGTACCGAAGACTCCCCGATAGGCTGAGGAAGGCTTCTCCACAGTTTGGGCTGCATAACCTCAAAAGCATGATCGCCTCTGGTTTTAAAATGAGAGCTTATGAAAGTTAAGAGATCCTGGTTATAGGATCAGAGAGACCAGCTGCAGTGATAAGGTCTGTGTAGTGCTTTATGTTAATGGGATTCTGTGGATTCTGCATTTCACTGGAAGCCAGTGAGGGGTGTGAGAACGCTGGCTAGTTTTTATTGGCAGCCTCGCTGCTGTTTCTGCACTAATTGGAGACGGGCTCTGGAGGACTGAGAGGTGCACTGGAGAGAAAATTAAAGTTTGTACTAAAAGTTCCAGAGCCCATAAACTCATCCCCCAGTCTTTTTGCTGCCACCTTGTGGCCAATAAAAGGAAGGCGGTTTTAAGATACTTCTGCTTTGACTTCACTTGTCAGACCTGCAAGAAACACCCATGTTTTTAAAGTCTGTGATTGACTTCTTAGCTGCCATTTTTAGTGTTTCAGAGTTCTAATCAGGAGTCTTTGATTTGCCCATTTTTTAATGTTTAAATGAAGCTGAAACATTTTGTATGTAGAAATGTTCAAATCTGTCATCCTTGTCAGAACCCCAGTGAGCCGGCCTATGGGGCAGATGTGCTCCGTTGGTGGGTGGCAGAGTCAAATGTCTTCTCTGAGGTCCAGATTGGCCCCACAGCACTCAACTCAGCGCAAGACAGTATCAATAAGGTACTGTAAGGTGCAGTTTACTTCTGCTCGCCACATTCCTCTCACCTGCTGTACCTCCGCTCATGGAGTTTTACCTTCCAGCTGAGGAACACGCTGAGGTTCCTGCTCGGAAACCTGCAGGGCTTCGACCCGCGACAGCAGGCTGTGGACCCCAAACAGATGCACTACATTGACCAGTACATGCTGCACCTGCTGCGCGAGTACAGCATCAAGGTGTGTTTTAAGGTGGCATTGCATCCAACAAATGAAACAAGCATATCTGGGACTCCTGCTGATGCTCATCTTTGTTCACAGGTTACAGATGCCTATAGTGAATTTGATGCTGGCAGAGTCATCCGTGTGCTGCAGGCTTTCATAACCAGAGAACTCTCCAGCTTCTACTTCAGTATCATCAAGGACAGGTAGCATGTCACATGAGATCAAGAGTTTCCTTTGCCTCGAGCAGCTTTAAACATGTCTTTGTCCCTCCTTTGATCAGATTGTACTGTGATCCAAAAGACTCGCTGGGTCGCAGATCCTGTCAGACAGTTTTAGAGGAAATTCTCGATGGCCTGACGAGATCTGCTGCTCCCATCCTGCCACATCTGGCCGAAGAGGTCTACCTGCATGCACCAGGACATGATGGTATGTGTCTTTTGGTTTTCTGTGGTTACTGCATGTGTTCTCTACCACACAGCCCCTCTGATATTTTGTGTTTCAGAAGGGGAGACGCTATTTAAAAGTGGTTGGATCAAAAGCAGCTCTGTGTGGCGGCGACCAGGATTAGAGGAGGCTGTGGAAGGAGCGTGTGCCATCAGAGACTCCTTCCTGTCCTCCATTCCTGGCAAAA
The DNA here is from genome assembly GCA_015052665.1 of Apistogramma diplotaenia. Classification (NCBI taxonomy): domain Eukaryota; kingdom Metazoa; phylum Chordata; class Actinopteri; order Cichliformes; family Cichlidae; genus Apistogramma; species Apistogramma diplotaenia. The sequence goes on from VOQJ01014912.1 coordinate 25,262, forward strand.
ATGCTGCCCAGTATGACCTGATTATCGCCATTGAGCCTGGCCTCCTATTTGAACTAGTGGAGGTAAGCTGGATCTGGATAAAAAAATAACACAAAAGTACAGTACAGTCTACTGTTTTTTGTTTTTTTTCCCTCCTGGAATCTTCTGAAAGTGAGTCACAATTCTTATAAATCATCCACTTCCCTTCCAGTCTCTCCAGGAGGAGCCCACCTCCACCTCCTCCCAGCTGGTTGAGCTGATGATGGCAGCCCGGGTCAGCCTGACCACTGAGATGCCTCGAGACCTGCACCCAGAGGCCCTGCTGAACCATGGCACCTTCCTCATCAACCTGGAGGGTGAGGACCTTCAGGCCAAAAGCCCCAGATAAAAGTGACTGTAATGTAAAATATGGACAGAGCCAATGTGACAGCCACCACTTATTTTGCAGGCTAATGTTACCATTTTGGCTGCTGCTACCTTGAGGGTTTTTAGAGCCACGTGTGATTACATCTGTGGTCTGCTAGCAAGACTTGAGCTTTAGCTTTTAGCTAGGGTTAAGCTAACTAAAGACCAGAACAGTTTCCCTCCCAGCATGTAAACATGTTTAATTCTGCTGTAAAGTTGGACATTTTAACATGGGAGCCTGTGTGGACCGACTCATTACTGGAACGAGTTAATATTTTGTATCACAGCAGAGTTCATGTGTCTTGTCAGGTGGTGTAATCCGTGAGGACAGCGCCTACAGTATCGCAGCGACGCCCACCTCTGCCGCCCGCTGCCCACGGTGTCGCCGCTACACCGCAGACTCCGCAGACTGCCTTTGCCCGCGTTGCCAGAGTGTCGTCTCCCAGGCTCACTGAGGACCTCTGGCTTGGTTAGCTGGGTGAAGGGCTGACTGGTGACCAGGTTTTACGCTCCCTTCGGAGGCTGTACTGGACTAAAGTCAGATGCTTTTGTGTTCTCGCTCTCTGAGGACGGCTTTTCGGAAGAAGAGCGAAGCCTCAGCTTGGTACAGGAGGGCAACAAAGCACCCGGTCTCTGAAATGTGTTTCAACAATTGTAGAAAAATGATCTACAGGTAGGATTTGACAGTCAGAGAGCGCAGGTATGTATGTGTTACACCTGCATTTCACTCCAAAATCAGATGTACATTTCTCCCCTCTAGTCTGCAGTGTTTGTTTCCCTCTTTTTTTGGTGTGAGCTGCCCGGGTTTGGAGAGACCAACTGCAGCGATGTTTGTTTTCTCTTCTAATAAAAATACAATAACCAAAGCAAAAAAGTCACAGATGTGTTAGATACAGGAATTGTTTTTTTTTGTTTATTTTCAGGCTCCAGTTGCACTTGAAGCATCCACAAAAACGAATCTGTGCAGGCTAACTTGTTGGGACTGCTTGACCTGAGACTCTTTGGATTTATCAGCCTGTGAAGTATTTAACAGATTCAGCATCAAATAAAAAATGTGCCTCAGATACATTGGCAGTTTCAACCGTGATGAAATTTTTATTGAATTTAGCCTTCTGTATTTCACTATTTGCTAGCAGATGGTGCTCCTGGTAGGAGCGTCTTGTCCACCATATTTTGAGATTTTAAATAGTCTCACAATGCGTTGAATTAATTATTCTAAAGATCCAAGTCCTCTCTTTCACTACTGTAATTTAAGGATCGCCTGGAATCTCCACGTATATCTGTGGCTATGAGCAGTTTTACATAGAACTGTTTTCTTTGTACTAAACCACACCCACCAAAATAAATGACCGTGCAGAAACGAGCATTCACAGACCCGTGCATGGCCGTAAACATGTAACATCAGCTAAATACATGCTTATTCAGGTTGGTTGATTTATTTATTTTGGACTAAAGGGGTCTATATTTCTGGGGTTTTAAAATTTATTTAACCATTTAGAGCCACAGTATTCCAGGGAAGGCAGGAATCAAACAATCCAGATGATAAACAGCACTGCAAACTGGAGGTGAAATATGAATATTTGATTTTTCAGGTGGAATGTCCCTTTACTGTCTGGGAAGAGAAGTCACTGCGATGAGTCACTGTGTGACAGCAAAACTTCTCCTCTGTATAATAACTCGTGTTCCTTGTAAACTTTCCCTTAAAGAACTCAAAGTTGTCTGAATTATAAATAAATGGGTCTTCATGGACTCTGTTCTCTAAGCTTTGAGAAGCCTCTTTATTCTGCATGGATGCAGCAAGTGTACAGGCAGAGCTATTAAAGAACAGTCTGCATATATAAATAAAAAAATCAGGTCCATTTTTCTTTCTGATGCATCTTTGATCTGTGAGGAAGAGGAGGGGGACATGTCACGCAGGGTTTCTGACTTTAAAGTGAGTACTAACACAAATATTTAATCTGATTTTATGTCACATGCAGGAAAATGACTGATTTAAAAAAAGAGGAAAAAAAAGGTTAAAAGCCTCTGAATCCACTGTGTTTAACACAACCTATGATTACTGAGCAGAAGAACAAAACTTCCAAAAGGGGCTGAGAAAGTTCTTATCCTCTTCCTCTATGACGGTCTCTCACATTCCAGCTTTCTGCCGCATCTGTTAAAGCCTCCTCTGTCAGTCCTCTGTGGTGAGCACTTCTACGGCCTCCAGCAGGTGCAGGGCCAGGCTGTACTGAGCGTGGTTCTCTGGCAGTATCTCAATCAGACGGCCGACTAGCCGGCTGGTCTGGGGCAGCGGGACGAGGGGACACCGCAGCTCACCCGGGTCCTGCAAATTACACCACATATCCAGTTAAAAACAAACATGCATATTTATTCAGAGAAAACTGGCTCTTCAAAGAGACCAAATAGTTAGTCCCTGCACAGAAAAATGTGTTTAAACATGATTTATTTAATCTGTATTACAAGGTCCAGCATCCTGGGATCAGAACTGGACCAGGTCTGAGCTATATTCGGCCAGTCTGAACTGGATTTGGCCTCAAGTCTGTGTGTCAATACAATTTGGGGCAACAATGCCAACATTCAACTTTTACACCAACACAGCAGGGTGGCTGTCAGTTAGGATGGGTCTCTGAGGGCAGAGGCCCTGTCAGCCTGACTCCCAGCTATTGAGGCATGGAATGCTACCTCTGGTGGGGAAGGAGCCTGAGCTAGTGCGTGAGAGAGAGATGCCAACCAGTCTCCTGGAGAGGGGCTAGATACTCACTGAGTTGCCTTCAATGAGTGGCGGCAAGCTGGGGTGGGTATTCTTGTATAGAATAGAACTTTAATGATCCCACGACGGGGAAATTCACATATTACCGCAGTGGTACAGGAAAGAAAATCCCCTCAACTTATTGCCTGTACGTTGGAGTTTTCACCAGTAGACGAGGTGAGGTGTTCTGAGAATGTCCTACTGGGAGTAGGAATCCCCGGGGCAGACCCAGGACATGCTGGAGAGATTATATCTGCTCCACATGACCCACCCCCAGAAAAGCGGAAGAAAATGGATGGGGTTTTTTTCCTCTCAAATTTTATTACTGTTTATAGCTGAATAAATCACCCCCCTTGGTCATGCTGCTACTGACTCAGGATGCTGGGAGATCTGGATAAACAAAACTCAGAAATTACTACATCTTATGGAAACATGAAAAAGAGAAAATACTGTCAGGTTCAGTGGAGCAACAGGAAAAAAGCTCCCTCTCTTTTCTGAGTTCAAAGACATGTATCCTCTAACTGTGCGCTTTATTTCTAGAAACATTACTTGTAAATGATCCTTTACGATAAGAACAGACTGGATGCTCCGTGGTGGGTTTCTCACCATCGCCTTCAGCCACGTGCAGAGGGTGGGGGGCAGGCGGGCCAGCAGCTCCATGGCGGCCTGTGTCTGGTCCTGGCTGTGAAGAAGCGTGTAGCTCAGCCTCTGACCCGTCAGCACCAACAACTGGGAGCCCAAAACATCCTTATCTTCCACCTCTAACATCACCTGAGGAGGGGGAGAGAAAATGTTTTCTGAGCAGAAAAATTAGAAAACCAGACGAGTTTCCACAATCTGCAGTTTGTGTCTACAAATCTAAACCTAAGGTAGCTTTTAATGACTAAAAATACGAGCTAAACCTAACCAAGTACTCAGTGTATAAATAGACTTTTTGTGATCTACAAGGAAACAGTTTTTAACTCCAAACCTCTTCCGCCCGGAGATCCAGTGCCTGGTTGTAAAGCTCACAGACAAGATGCCGCCGCAGAATGTCTGGGTTGACCTGCAGCAGGGAGCCGAGCTCCAGACACAGCGAGGGCCACCAGTCAGCTTTGGGTCCAGTTGAAGGCAGCGAGGAGGAGCTGGAGGGATCATCTATAGCTTGCACCCAGCTGGTCAGCACCCGCAGAAGGAACTGAGACAAAGTGGAACAGCAGGAGATGGAGCGATGGCTGTGGAACATCATTTTCTGATTTGGTCTGCATTTCCACCTCTTACCTCTTGTCGCACAGAGACCAAACCTGGGTCCATGTCTCCGCTGGGCATCAGCTGGATGGTTGTCAGGTCTCTGAAGAAAGCATTCTTACCCTGCAAAGAAAAAAACCCCACACACATATGGTCAAATATGTTGAAGTGTAACTAATGCATATTTGTGATCTGTATCAGCCAATGTAAACTGCATTTCCTGTAATGGCCACTTGAGGCTGATTACAAAAGTGAGCCAAAGCTCACAGCCTCCCATGTTAGAATTAAACCTGATTACAGTCTGGTGAGGAAACGGTTTGGGTCTCTAAAGCTAGTTACTACTACTACTGCTACTATACTGCTACTATAAACCAGAGAGTTTTATAACTCTCTGGTTTATATTGTATTAAGGCTTAAATTTGCTTTACTGGCAGGCAGGATGTACCTGTCAACTGTCTGCTAGGCTTCACCTGCCTGTAACTGGAATCACTGGACTGGACCTTTTGACCATGTTTGTGGTGTGCAGTCTTTTTAATGCAGTTATCTGACATTATAGCTTACTGGAGTGCTAACTGTGCTAAGATACCATCAAAGAACTCTGTGCCCCTGCTTTAGTTAGTGAGGGACATTTTGGCTGTTACTCTGCACTCACTAGCTGGTGTCCGTCTCTGTGTGATGCACCCATACAACTAATGGATGCAGCTTGCTAAATATGTTCACATAGTTTATGTCTGAGTTGCTGTTATAAACTTTAACAGATGTCTATCTCCTCACCTTGCTGTCAAAAAGGCTGAACGGTTTGACTTTGACGTTGAAGGTCATAGCAGCATGTAGCAGGGATGCTAACAGGCAGTGGTGCTGGACCAGAGGGTAGTGAACACCTCGTTGCTCCATGGCGAGTTCAGCAATGGACGCCGGGCCCTCGGCTCCACACCACGCCTCCTCGATGGACAGCTCTGGAGCAGAGACCTCCTCAACGGCTGAATCCGCCTGCATGGAAAAGGAGCAAAATAGGTAACGAGGTTATTAAAGTCACCCATTATGCTGATAATACTGTACGTACTGATAAAAAAAATGTTATACATACATCTGCATGGTTTAATAACACAAATTATGTCCTTTTTTAAACAGGATTTTTTTAAACAACCTTTTATGTTCATGGATCACAAATTTATTTGATCAAAGGAAAAAGGTTGTATTTCATTATTGCCACATATTAGACATTATAACACATAAAAACTATCATCCAGCACAAACAAAAATAAAGAGATTTTGTAAGCCCTGCATTCAGCTGGAGTCTTCTTTACTACTACAAGACTACAGCAGGCATGCAGTTTACATGTCGAGGGCTCTTAAGGTGAAAGGCAGGAACAGGAAGAAGCCCTTTACGCACAAGCTTAGAATAAATCATGTCTCTGATATGGGTTGGGCTCTGACAGCAGTATTAGTAAACCTTTTCATCAGGCAGCAGGCAAGAAAACAAACAACTCCAAATACTTCCTCATTATAAGCCTAAAATCCCACTTCTATAAGCTTAATCCACATCCCGCTATGGCTGTTCAGTGTTTCACTGTCCATGCTGGTCACGCTCCATGCTAAGGCTCTGCCGTCTCCTTTACTTACGTAAAACTTCATAAAAGAAAAAAGGCACTGATTCCTAACCAACACTCCAGTCACCTCCATGAGGATATTCAGCAGCTGGACACAGCAGCCCAGGAAGGACGTCATCGCTTTGTCTCCCATCCCGACATCCTGCACACAAATTCACGGATCTTTACTTACACGGAAATGCTTTCAATCCGAATACTTAGTGTTAACGAAAACATTTATAGGTGAATTACTCGTGCTGAAATGCAAACTTACCCGTCGACATAAGCGATCTTTGGGTGCTTTCCCTACCTGTTTAAAATGAAAAAAATAAGAATGATAATAGTTTAAAAAATAACTGAACAAAGTCCTGACACAGTTGCAGAGACCTGTTGGATCCATCATGTGCAGAACTTACCTTCTCCATGAGAAAAGCTGCTGCAGAGAAACGCTTGACAATGAATGTACTCCACATCATTATAGAAACACCTGTGACGAGTTAAGACATGTTTACTGTAGGTAGGTACAGGCTTCTAAAGCATAAATTCTCTTATTGGATAGATGAAACACGCTGTGGTACTGACCTTGCTGAATATGAGGACTGGAGATCAGTTTCAAATGTTCCACAGCCCAGCAGAGATATCGACCCTCCTACGAAAGGAAGTAGGTGTGAGTTCAGAGTGAAGAACCTGTTCAGATCTTGGCGAACAGCTGACTTTCCACTAAAAAAATGTAAGTTTTTACTTTGCACTTTTAAATACAGTGTAGGTTAGTTCATGCATTTATTGAAGGATTAAAATGTGGTACATTTATGTACCCATAAAAGGCCTTCAAGTTTGTCCATGTGCTCCTGCTAGTTTGAGTTTGCTCTCTGGAAATACTGATCAGACTACATGTACTCACCACATGCAGCTCCCTGTGATTTTATCCAAAAATGGTAAAAATAAATAAATAAAGAACTTCCTCTGAGCAATCTAAAAATAGTAGCAGTGTTTGAAATGGTGCAGAAGAGCACAAGAAGACAACCCTGAAGGAGAAGCAAGCTAAAGCTAAATCAGGACAGATGTTTCCTTTTTATGAGTGGAGATGTGGGACTCTTTGATCACACCCTGTGTATATGTTTGTGTGTTTGCACACCTCTGGGTCTTTGTTCCATTGTACTACATACTCCCAGCAGCAGTGGGCAAAGAGCAAATCAGGTGAAAGGGAGTGTGGGAACCGCTGGCATACTGCTAACAACAGCGCTGAAAAGCACAGAAGACAATAGAGGCGGACTGTTAAACAGGAAATATGATAGCAATATACATCCAGTCTGCCAGTCTTGATGTTACTTTGACCATTTCATCATTAAGCAAAAAGCTCAAGTCTGTGTAGGTTCTCTGTCATTGAGATCAGGGTAATCTTGACCCTGCATCACCTGAATGCAGCACAGTGATACGCAGAACTAAGAGGGTTCAAGGTTGACAGAGAAACAAGTATAAATAATGCATGTCGATTGTAGAAAGATCCTTCTACACAAATGTCAAATTTCTACTTTCAGTATTCAGAGTCATGTACCCAGCCAGTATTTATAGCAATCAACAGTTTCAATTTAATGAACATAAAGGGTTTGACTACATACTTTTAGGTGACCAGGCTAGCATGCACTTATCAGAGTTGGGAACAAGCGAATGTTTGACACTGAAATTTATGATCAGAGTGTAAAAATGTATATTTGATATTATGTATAAGACAAATAAAAGAGGTCCAAGAATGGATCCCTGTGGAACACCTTTAGCAATAGAAAGGTGGCTTGACCTAAACCTTTTGGACACTTTTCTCTGAAATCTACCAGAAACATAGTAATATGAAAAGTTAAGTGTCTGAATAAATACCAGTAAGACCCATATAATTTCCATTATGTGGGTCTCTATCTATTTGAATTTTAATTATTAACGTTAATGTTAATGTCTTTGTCCTAACCTGCTGTCCTGTCTGTGTCCTTTTGGCTGTTCTCCTTCTCCTCAATTCTTTCTGCTTCTTCTCTCTGCTCCACTTTGTCATCTGCTTCTTGATTCTCCCTCATCTGGAGAATTTCCTTCAGCCGTTCAGGGGAAATATCTTGCCTAAACACCCACTTAGAAACACTGTCTGCAACACCACCTAAACAGAGAGACACAATAAGATTAAAAGGGAATGTGTTTTAAGTTACTAAGCAGGCTATGAAACATTGGAGTCAAATGAAGCTCCTCTGGCCAAACAAGAATTGGACCATCAAGGGCTACAGTCAATACCAACAGGACATTCAATTCATGGAAGGGGTGTTTTTTCATCTAGTTCACAATAGTTAACTTGCCAAAAGAGACAGAGAAGTTAAGGAAAGAAGGAAAAAGAGGACATACAGTACAGAGGGAGATCAGAATGTATATATTGTATACAGGGAGGTCGTGTATTTGAATAAATTTAAAACAAAGTCATGAAAGCAAGAAAAGAAACATGACAAGTGAAAAATTAAGTCATACAGTCTGAAGGTTTCGAGTATATTCTCTACCTGTGCCTCCTTCCAGTAATGTTTTAATGGAACACTGAACTGTAGCGCCCCCTGCTGCTCCTGATGGAGGAGGCACCAACAGCAGAGTCTGAAGCACCAGCACATCCTCCAGCTGGTGAACACACACCACCCACTGCTCCAACTCGAGTGACACTGCCTCCCACTCTGACTGCAACTGATACACACACATACACAAAAAACTTCATAGTAGTGCTGGCTGCCTTTAAAAGGAGTATATTCATATTTTTGGCTCTAGACTGTACTTCCTACCTTGCTGTCGGCCCGGCTTGTGATGCTAGCTTTAGCAGCACGGTGAGCAACCAATGCAGCCAGCAGGGCGGCGGCAGCATTGTGGGACTGAACACATGTAGTGCGGACCTGCTGCCACCAGGGGGAGATAGACTGCGGATCCCATGACTCGTCAACTGCACCTAAAGGGACGAAGAGGAGAAAGAAGCAGTTTTTCAAATCTGATGTTTACTTCTTGAAGCTTGCGTTTTCCTCGCTTTCTTGGTGTTCATCTGAAGAAAGCCACCCTGACACCAACCACCAATCATTAACATAGAGTTGTATTGTTTTATTACTAATAATGATATTGATGAAAAAAGTGATCAGTACAGCCCTGAGAGCTAAACAAATAGGACCATAAATCCAGCCTTACAAGTACCTTTCATATTGCTGAGGGCGACGAGTAGTGTGTGGAGGTTTTGAACACTTTCCTCTGGTTTCTGAACCACCTCCTTCTCCCGGTGCAACCATACACTAAGCAGCAAAGCCTGACAGGAACAGGAAATGTGAACATGAGTGTAATACAACAGCTCTAAACAGACAAGCGATGTAAACTTACTTACTGACATTTACTCAAAGACCTGTTTTCAGCATTTCATGTTTCATTGTATTATGTTCCAGTAGTGTATAGATTACACACAAGTGAGTAATGGTCTAATCTTTGGCAAAGAGTTTTAAAAAACCATCACTATCAGTATTATCTTGTGCAAACGTATTGAAAAATGTATAAAATAAATGAAATTTTATAAACTTTTTCTCAAGAGCAGCTACATATCCTGCCAGGTCCTGATCTTTACTTTTACCCAGCCTTTTCCTCCATCTTACCAGAAGCTGCTGTGGGCTGATGCCAGCTTGCTGTAGTGTATAACAGACTTTATGCAGTGGACTTTTTCCACACAGACATCTCCAGAACAGAAAGTTTCCTGCAGATGACACACAGGATGAGTCTTCAGTCTGAGTTCCAGGTGAATGTAAAGGCAGTAATGTCACACTGCCTGCCTTACCCAGTTGGTTCCATTCAGTTTCAGACCCACGGATCACCTTGACCTCCTCGTCCTCTGTGCACTCCATCTGGGAGAGAAAAGCCTGGGCAGGTAGAGGTGAGTCAAGTGAATCTTGGGCAAAGGAGACACTGGTTCTTGGGGTGAACTGGCCATAGCGCTGCAAGGTGGGTGCTACACGAGACAATTCCTCCTCTATGCCTTCCAGGGAGTCCTGTAAGGGAGGAGGGAATGTATACTGAAATATATCCACACCTATAAAGAAGCTTAATTTCTGTGAATTTGTGTGTGTATTCGCACATTTTCAGCACTGGTCTCGACATCTGCAGCAGAGTGCAGTTGCTGGATGTCAGTGTAGAGCTGCAGCAGTTTAAGCTGTGATGAGCAGAGCTGGAGCAATGCAGCGTCCACTTCCTCTGGGTCTGAAGTGCAGGAAAAAAAAGCGCAAATAATACAGGGACATATTTACGATGTGAAATCAAAGCCTGGGATTTAGCATTAAGATCCTGACACTTCTTGTTTCACATCACCTTTCTTCCATCAGTAAACATATGCTTTACGGAGCTTGAAAAAAGGCAACTGGACTTCCAGTCGCCTTTTTTCAAGCTCCAGACACAATTATGACCTGGATGACTGAGAACCTACACAGATATACTTTACCTTGTTGTTTCAAAGTGTCATTTAAGGCACGTGTGACGTTAATAAGACAAGAGACTGGAGTGTTTTTATTTGACAGAAGAGACTCCAATGCCTAAAAAAATGGAGAGACTGGAGTTAGAATTTTAACAGCTGGACCAACTGATGTTCACATCACATTAAACTGACAATACGAGAGTTTCAGGTGAATAGTGACACCACTGGTGTTTACTTTGATTGCAACCAGATTAAATCACCTGTAAAATAATGCCAATCTGCCCAAGGACACTACAACAGGAGCCCACCGCTGGACCAATCAGACCAGTATTTGAAAAGACAATCTGTAGTTATTGTTTTAATAATACCTGCTTCTTGACTGCAGGGTGTTTGATATCTAGTAGGATGCTTCTGGCTTCATTCTCCAAAATATCTAAAAACAAAGACAAAATCAACAAAAATACACATCTCATCCTAAACATGTTTTACATTTTCATTTAGCTCTCGTGCCTACCAAGCTCAACGTCCCTGCTCCTTAAGAGGGTAGTGAGTTTCTTCACCAGGTGCATATCTTTGGCTCGCTCGCTCTTCTTATCACTGAAATGGAAAAGATAAAGGATGGTGTGAGAGTGGACTTCTTGCTACCCTCATGCAGTATGGAGATGAAACAGACTCAAATTTGTTCCTTAAGGTGTTATTTTTAGGAAGATTTTTTGAAGTAGGAATCAAAAACCTTGGCTGTGGAAGTAAACGATGGGTCGTACACTTCTCTGCCTTAGCATGAACTACCTAAGCATCAATATCCAGAAGTGCTAAAAGTTGCAAATCCTCTGATGTACACTTGAGGCTGGCTCCAAAAGTGAGTCAATCCCCATAGATTCCCATTTTAAATGTACAACTTTACAGCAGAAATAAGTACATTTAAAGCCTGATACACACAACAGTTTTGGTCTCTGCAGTTCATTTTCCCCTTCGTAACAACACAACTCTTTACATTTTACTGAGACTCAAAGTTTGCATTAGAAGGGGCCAGGCCTTGTTAGATAATTACCTCAGCTGGAGTCTCTGAACTGGAGCTCTGGGTCATGTTTATACTGTTTTTTGCTATTAGAAGAAGGCCGCACATCTCAACCAAGCATAAAATACAAATATTACAACTATTCAGAGGTCACATTAGCCACTAAAACCCTATAGACACTGTCTAAACAAGTAATTATTAACAAAACACACATAAACTAGATGCTTGCTTCGCCTCTCATATCTCAAGAACGACATTGCTTATCAATGCAACAATCTTGTAGCAAAAATCCAAACTAACATCACACATTCATGACTTTTCATTTCCACATTCAGAGTTACTGTAAGTTGGGGAACATTTCATCCAAGGAAGTGGGGAAAATGTGACTTTTTCCACAGCAAATGCAAATGCTTTCATACGAAGCATTTATACGACAGCAGATCTTCACTGTCCTTTTGGTCTGTGCACCAACCTGAGGGCTAGGTGGAAAGGGATGTTCACAGTCCTCAGAGCTCCTGTGAGTGGATCCAGCAGACACACTTGTTGTGTGTGGAGCTGCCAACCCTGACTGGTCACACTGTTCACCCCCATCAGACGGTAGCCAGCATATAGCAACCTGCAACAGCACACAAACACCATATATACACATTTTATTATATTCCAATTTCATGATTCTTCCTACAGTAAGAAAAACATGCAAGCTTCTTGATGTATACCTGCAGTGTTTGCCCACAGTGAAAGCTCCGACTCGAGGCCCTTGTTGCATTGCCCAAACCTCCAGGATCCCCCTACGGGGGGCGTAGATGACGAGGAACAGAGCGTGGCGTCTGGGGAGAGATGCCGAGGGGGATGAATCCCGCTCACTACGTTCCTCTGGAATCTGCAGCCAACCCAGCTGGGCATCTCTGTAACCTGGAGATACGTTTATGATTGAGGAATTTTTACCATTTTATTATTAATGACATAAGAAGGAATAAAAATTTACAGTGGTTATGGCTATTCTTTTTCATCCCAACATCAAACTAAGCAGCTTTGGTGTGTAGTCGTCTGCCTCTGGTGCAAACGGCTTAAGTCTCCCCACACAGTAAGTAAGATAACTAACTTAAAGAACCCGACTCCCCTATGGAGCAGCTGAGTAGGTTGCCCTTCCATTTGTTTAATCTTGTTCAGCAGGTAGTGTGATAAAGGAGACCGACTGGTTTTGGGCAGCTGATGTTGGGCTCAGGACACTCGACCTGCCTCTTGGCTGTCTGTTGTATGATTCACACTGTCAGAGTAAACTAGAATGAGTTTTGATTTTAGCATCTGATTGCAGATAAGACTGTGGATGCTCTTTACCAATTAGGAACATTAAAGAAATGCATAGTAACAAAGCTAAGGCTTGAAAATACCATCAATATTCGTGATTAAATATTTATGTTTTCCAGATAATAATCTGATGATCTGAAGTGATCCGACTTATTTTGGAAATAAATTGTTTTGTGTCCTGTTATTGGTGGGAAAATGAGTAAAATGGAAAACAAAAAGGAAATACTGTATTGTCATCTTATCGTCTGAGCTATGATTTTTAGATTTCACCTTTCAATACTTGATCTACAGATTTATTTTAATACAATACTGGGATCATAAATGCTTAGTTCATTCTTTGTATTTTATATACAGTACATTCACCAGACACTTTATTAGGCACATCTGTTCAATTGCTTGTTAATGCAAACATCTAAATTAGCCAATCACATGTCAGACACTCAGGCATATCAAGATGTCCTGCTGAAGTTCAAATCAAGCAGCAGAATGGAGAAGAAAGATGACTTACATTACTTTGAACATGGCATGGTTGCCATGTGCAACCAACAAATCTGCAACAACTGTATGTTAAATCAATATGGAACAAATGTTTCCAGCACTGTGTGTGTGTGTGTGTGTATTGCTCTTCCTTCTGTTTACCCCTCACCTTTCCACATGCGAATGGCGATGCCCCTGGCCAAGTCCAGCAGTGTCACTCGACCAAAGTCATCAGTCACTCCAGCCAGCGTGTTGCACGGGGACAGACATATTGACTCGCCATGCCGCCGAGAGTCTGGAAGACCAAATCTGCAAGGGAGGAGAGCGGAGGTAAGGTGTTCAGTCTCAGCGGGGCACAGTCAAGGGCAACTGGATTTATGTTTAGACGTCCCAACTGGTACCTGATACTTAAAGGGGTGGCGGGCTCTACTTTGGGTTTATGTTTCTGCGGAGCCTCTTCTTCGTTCTTGTTCTTATTCCACCCCAACCACCCACTGAGGGGGAAATGATAAGCGGTGATAGACAAAATAAAGAGGAAAAAGAAAAAAGTGAGAGAAAAAAGACGAAATTCAGGAAAAAGTCAGAAATTGCCAAAGAAACAAAGTACAATTAATAGTCTAAAATCTGGAAAAACAGGCAGGTAAAAGGATGTATTTACATTATTTTCTTTTAATATTTCCCAAAAACTGTTCATCACAAGAACCTCCCACAGTCTGTGAATGGTGCTGTCAGTATACAGTGCCAATCAAAAGTTTGAATGCTCTTTTAAGTGTTCAAACTTTTGACTGGTACTGTATATTACTTTCAAAACCAGGAAATCCTTGTAATCCTTGAGGCTGATAACTTTACTGAATTCCAACCTTAAAATACATAAAATTTCAGGGGGAAAAAAGAACAGAAACAAAGAAAAAGAAAAAAAAAAGTAAAAGTAAACAGTAAGATGAAAACTTCAAATACAGATCTTTTGTCTTTAGATGCTTTCCACTCAATGCAGAAACATTTCACAACAGAAACATTTCCCTACCACGTTCTATTAAAAAGGCCGTCAACACTAGTGTTACTTTTTGCAATAACTGGGAAACACCACATGACTGGGCCTCATTCATACAACCCTGTTTTTCAGCTTCTGCTGGTCTTAATTGGGTCAGGAGTGAAGCGAAACACACTCGTGCACACACCTGGCAGCACTGAAGAGGGCTGAGGTCAGTTTACTGGCCACCGCCATAGCCACGTGGGACAGGAGAGGCTGGGAGGTCCCCTACAAACAGAGACACAAGGAAAAGGTGATTTGCTTTTTTACCTGCAGGCTATTATAGACTCTTGATCCATCTCCTTCTTACCTCTACAGCGTAGTAAAAGCCCGCGTATGGTCCAGATCCTACAGTGACATACTGGCTCATGGCAGGTGGACTGCCTTTGACCGAAGCACTGAAACCCCCCAAGATAGAAGCGTTCTTCATTTGGTCAAACACACACAGCGTCATGATGCCTAAAACCAAGGGAGAGGGTCAGTCAGTCACTTAGGTTCCCAAACTAGATGTTGATGTGTTCAGTGAACTCAAACAATCAAAATGATATGTTTGTGGACTTTCCATATGCATTCAACACTATGAGAGCACACATCTTAGTGGAAATGTTGCTACACCTAAAGGTGAACAGCACATCCATCAGACCGTAAAGTCTTTTTTGATTGACAGATCACAGTGAGTTCGAGCAGATGCTGCAGTGGACGCTGGATAGTGTTACCTCCCCAGTCTTATTTGCTCTTTTTACAAACACTTGAAGGACCAACTCATCTGATGTTTATTCATATTACATTTGCTGACGACAGGATGATTGTTGGCTTGACTGCTGAAGAAGAAAAATATCAGTTTGTTAATTGGGATTATGGAGTTTTTCTTCAGTTAAATATCAAGAAAAGAAAGTAAATGATCTGATTTCAGAGCGAGATGGAAGACACACCACCAAGCTATTAAAGATGGCTAAGGTTGTAAATAAGAATAAATATTAAGGGACTGTGACTGACGAAAAACAGCAGCAGATGCAATTAGCCAAACACATGAAACCTAGAGATGCATAAACCCCTAATACAGTTTAAAAATCACGCCACTTATGGGAGAAAATAACAGGATAGCACTGGGAGGTGGTGATGGTGGAGCTTTGAAAGCTATGTAAGTCACACAATCACACTTGACACCCATGATTTTTGCACTTTCTCCAATATCACAAGTCAATCCATTATGCAGCAGCCAGGCTCCAACAAGTTCTCAGTCTCTTACCTACGCTGCTATGGTCCACAATGGTGTCCATTTCCTGCAGACCCCACTTCTTATAGGCCAGAGGAGGAGGCTGGATCGCATCACTACCTGCTGCTGTAGCTGATGAAAAGGAGGTTAAATTAGTAAGAAGCAACAACTTCAATAAAAGAGGATTTTTTTGGTATCCATTAGTTACCTTTGATTAGCCTCAATGTTTCAAAACTATTTTAGTAGGAAGAAGGTTTGCCTTTTGCCACATACAGGGGCACAACAGTAGGAGAACACAAACACACAGAGCACTAGATCTGAAGCTGAAGCTTGGCTCCCCAGATAGCAAACACATCTGGACCAGACCTGGGGCCACTTTTGGCACAAGCACATTTTTTGGGCCAGATTTCATTCAGCATTCAACATCACATAAAACTTGGCCTATGTAAGGTAGACCTGAGGGTGTGTTAAGCCACAATGACAATAAATCAAAGCCAAATGTGGCCCAAAGAAAACTGCAGATGTGGGCCACATTTGGGCCAAACATTCATTGTTATCTGGGTACTACCCCTGAAGTGTGTATATTTTATATGAGTGTGTGTGTGTGAGAGGGGGGGGGGTATAAATATATTGGTTTCTCCTTAGTACCTGAATGCTTTGAGGCAAACACTTTCCACCCAGACAGCAAGTGAAAAACACATTTTCTGTTAACACACTGCAAACAGCACTGAGACATTATACATGACTTTTCCCAGCTCGGATCAGGCTTTTGAGAGGTTAACTAAAACTCTAAGCACAATCAGCCCACATACAGGTAGGCCAATAAGTCTGTGTTACCTCATTTATCAAGTATTTCTTACCATTTCTCACAAACATGAGCATTATGTTTTAAGTAAATTAACAAATTACAGAGCAGGCGATTTTCCATTAGTTTAAGATAAAAACTCTTTGTAAGAACACCAAAAAAATTATCTGCTTGGGAAAACCGTCAATTATAAAAGTTATATGTATATTATTATCCTTTTTCTCATCATTCTGGGTCTAAATTAACTGTCTATTGCACGACAGCACTGTAATCTCTATCCATTTTCTACTGTTTATCCAAAAGCAGTCCAAGCAGAGATAACCAGAACTCCCTCTCCCCAACCAACTCCTCCAGCTTCCAGCCTAGGTGTTCCCAAGCCAGCCGATAGGGTTAACCTATCCAATGTACCCTGGGTCTGTTCCAAGGTTTCCTCCTTGTCAGATACCTGAACCACTGAATCGACTACCCTTCGATGTAAAAGAGTAGGATATTTCTATCCAGATCGATGCTCATTTTTGCTCCTTGAATCCAGAGTCTTGTTTTGAAAGCAGGATAGGCAGAACAAGGACTACGAGCTACAGTCCAAGATGATAAAGGTGAAGTCTATCCAACTTTGATGAGAGCATCACTAAAGAGGGAACTGAATATACTATTCAGTTATTCATTTGTCACAAAGTACCTGCAGAAGAGCCCAATATATACTTAGAATATACACTTAGAAAGGGTGCAACCATGTGCCACATGGCCGAAATGCAACCGGCCCAGGTTCAAGTCTGACCCCTTGGCCTTTTGCTGCAAGCATTCCCATCCACCTGCTTTCCTGTCAGAAAGTACTACTATTCATTAAAGCCAAATTTCCCAAAAAACTAAAAAAACCCAAAAACCAGTACTTAGAAAAAGCATGGATGTGCATGCACAATGCTGTCACAAACAGAAGCTAAATATGTGAGAAACACTGAACTTTCTTCCCACAAAGACAAAACAGCAGTCTTACCTCTGGCCACCTGGTTCCTGCAGGCCCGCAGAGACTGAAAGAGGCTGAAGCCGTCTATAGTTACCAGAGCAGCGGGGTAAAGGATGCTCAGCTCCTCATGCTGCAGACAAAAAACATCAACAATCAACATTAGCTCACAGATCAGAATTATAATCTTGCTCAGTAATAATACAGACTGTGACTTTGAATCGGAATTTAATCCTCACGCACACACTTCGGAAGTGAAAGTGTGGCTTAGCTGCGCTTTACCTGCTCAGTGACTCCAGGATGACGAGGGATCTCATAAGTACGACACTTAAGCCTCAGTACGGGATCCTCGTGGAGCAGCTGGGCAAGGAGCAGAACACCGCTCTGATGGGACACAAATGAGATTCAGGGCCGAGCGAAACATTAATATTGAAAAATATATCAATATATTTTCAACAGAGAATTAGGCTATGCATAGTTTTAATCAATATAGATTGATGCTGTGTTACATAAAGTTTTTTTTTAGTAAACTCTGCTAGTGTCTGTAACTCTCACTGCATTCTCCGATTTGAGCAGCCTGCTCTACATGGAGGGAGAGACCAGCTTTCCCACATCATTTCAAATAGGCTATATTTTACATTATAACAGAGCTGTTCCAGAGTTACTGACCAAAGAGCTGAAAGGACATAGACAAACATTCACGCAGTGCTTCCTTACAAATCTTGTGTTTGGATCTACTCTGACTCAACACATTAAGTTCAGTTAAGTTCTGCTCCGTAGCTTTAAAATAACAGTACTATTGAGGATCCAAAATCTGTGGGGCTCAGCTGTGCATGTTCAGAGTGAGCACTCAGTTTTTAACCATCTGCAGCACCTCCTCCTGGTATTCCAACTAAAATCAACACTCCCAGCAGAAACTGCCACAGTCACATCACATAAGTTACAATGTTACATTTTTTTGGTTCCAGTAAATTTCTACTGCAAACAATCAATTTGTGTGACTCATTTAAATACTCTCCTTGCAGGGGAAACTCCTGCAAATGCATATGGCATAAGATTAGCCACCAAAATAACTCCTTTGTAATGACAAGAGAGGGATGGAGGAGAAGATTGCTCTGGCCCCAACTGTGGATCAAACCCTCAAAGATACTCAATAATTCCAAACTGTGACTTTATACATCAAAAAGAGAGACCATAAATTATTTAATAAGTTTCCAGAAAACTGTAGCAGCTCCTTGAAAAAGAAAATTGATTTTGAAATCAGAAGAATGTGACTAACTAATATATAGAAAATAATCTATATATAATAACATGCTTTTTCCAGTTTTAATAAATTTCACATCACACTTTCTTGTCTATGATTAAAGAAATTATTGAAATCTTTTAAACTTGATAACTAACAAGAAGTTACAGAGTAAAGCGGTACCTCGGTGTAGAACCGGACATAACCAGATGTGAAACCCACGACTACACATGTCCAGTCAGGCCGCCCGGTGGAGCTCCTGAAAAACATATTAAGACATAGTGATGATACATACACACAAGCACCTTCCCTCATTTACATCACACACATAAATAAATCTCACCTCTTCTGGCTTGCCAAGGGAATACAGATGGCGCTGCTCACACATTCTCTGCGAGAAAACAGAAAATATACTCAGTCATATATTTTCTCACAACTTCCATCTTTTAATTTCCTATATCACTTGCTAGCAATTCAAGCCCCATAGACTTTTATGTTAAATTGTCCAAATTCAACATGAAAGTCTGGTAGAAAGAAATAGTTTTGGTCTCTATAGTTCCTCCACGCATAAGAACTGCAGGGGTGTTATTTTATTAAACTTCACCGGTTTAAACTATTTTAAGGATAATGTTGGCATTCAGTCTCCCTTCTATCCTCTATTTGAGCACCAGGAAAATCCCCATTAGCCATGATCAGCTAAGACACTAATTGCCTTTATGTCAATATAATTTTCTCTCACCCTTCCTCTGTGCTAAGAGTTCCAGTCCAAGATACTGCCAGAGTCATCTCCTCTCTGCCGCTGTCGTCTGTGCGCCATTTAGCTGTAAGAATAAGATGAGATAAGGTATACTTTATTCACTCCAAAGACAGGAAACCTTAATTTGGCAATGTCAATAAACAGAAACACACAGGAGCACTGCTGCAATTGGCTGTCCCTCACCATGATACCATGGTAAAATTTAAAAAGTAAAACATTAACTGAAATATAAAACTTAAGCATATGGATATAACTGGTTCTCTAATTAGCACAAGTGAGCAAATGTGTGGTGCAAAGACCAGTGGCAGTTGTATGCACTTCTTGAATGGGAACACCCTTAAAGAAAGGTCATGAGGTTGCTAAGCCCACAGGGCAGCAAAAGGCTGATGATCCTGGTAAGTACAAGTCAGGGCAACAGTTCCTACTATCCAGTAGGAAAGACGGTGTTTAGCCCAGGACACAAATGCTGATTATTATCTAAAACGCTGAATTTTGTCCATATATAGCGCACAGACTGGACTCAAGGTATGCAGCTGCTCTTGCTCCTCAGAGTTGAAAGGCAGTGGATAGAGGTGGACACACACACGGCCTTCAGATAAAGGTGTAGTTAAGCCACATACTGACCTTTATATCGTCTATTGTATTGGGGAGAGCTAAATGTTTGATCCACTGAGAGAGCAAGTATCTCCTTTACAAGCTTAGCCAAGACTAAAGCACAGAACAGGGGTTGTCTTCGAGCACAGCAATTTTATCTCAACCTATTCCAGGGGTTGAAGCAGGGACCAGGAGAGGGAAGTTAATACTGTGGGAAGGCCCCACAGTGGAGGCAGTGGCCTAGATCTGGGTAATTCCCAGCGCACACCCTTCATGAAACGGCATTCCCAGGAATGCT
>VOQJ01014913.1:0-13569 GCA_015052665.1 Apistogramma diplotaenia
TCCCCCAACCTCCCCCCTTCCTTTCCTCCTCCCTCCCCCTTTCCCCCCCCACCCCCCCCCACCCTCCTCCTCATACAGTGTTTGCAGTGGCAGTGGCTAAAATTTACGAGCAATTCAGTGACTCTTACCGAGGTCTTTAATTCTTTCACTATTTGTAAGAGTGCGCTTTCCCCCTTAGAGAGGTTTGCACGCCCCGTCTCTCACGTATACCTGCTTTTTGCAAAAGATAGAAATATTGGATAGAAAAGGTAAAAAAAAACTGTCATTCGTCTCGCTGAGCCTGGCAAACAAACTGAGATGCATGGACAAATAAGAAGAAAAAAAATCATGCATCTTTTGCTGCATCTACCACCAAGAAAACAAATGTTTTAGCGCGGGGACTTTTGCACGTGCTGCCGACCCAATTTTGGTTCAATAACTCCAGACCCACCTGATTGACCTGAGTGCTTAAATAGTTAGCTGTGACAAATGGGCTGGTACTTATGCACTTATGTGCTTCTTACACTGCGGTGATGGATAATGCTCTCAGTACCGTTATAATATGAGGCTCCACTCGCACTGTGATGACTTCCAATCAGTTTTCTGCCCCTGTGACGCCTGTATGCTTGTGCCACCTGGAGTAACAGTTCCAGCCCATTGCTGGTCCAAGCAAACATCTGCTTCTGCTCTTTAGCCCTTTTCCCTTTGTGTTTTCTATAAGTCGCTTTCCTCATATCCAGTCTTTACATGCTCTGTATGATGTGCATGTTAGATGCAGAGTGTCATCTAGAGGGATGTTTTTAAAATTTTTATCATTTCCATGTTCTTTTTGATTTTTCTCCCCATCACTGTCTCTTGACCCTGCTTGTCTCTCTGTAGCGTCTCTCATCTTTTTCCGATTCGGTGTGGTCATAAAACACCTTCTGCACAGACGCTTTGATAGTCAAGGTGAAACTGAAGCGTGGGGCCCCCTAGGAGAGTTGTCCTGTTTTGCATAATCAGCATTTACAGAAGAACTAATGTCCTGGTGCTGCAGGAACATGATTGGCCTGTCAAACGCCAGCATGCGCCCGGCAAACTCCGCTCCACATCATCATTGTATTGTCATTGCAGTACGCCCAAAGGAGCATGCCCTCTCCATTTTGACTCCGCCTCTTCTCCTCCTCCTCGTCCTTTGCTTGCAAAATTTCCATCCCTATAAATGATCTCACTCCTTCCTTTTTAATGTGCCACCTCTGCTCTCTATCAGGTGTGGAGGTGCACAAAGTATATTGTGTTCTGGGTTTAATTACGTGTGTGTGTTCATGAAAAGCTCATAAATGAAAGTAGATCTGTTTGCCAAGCCCCTGCTTTTTTTTGTTGTTTTGTTTTGTTGCTTTTTTCTCAGAATTAGTTGGCATGAAGGAGCAGTGACAGCAGCGAGGGAGGAAGCAAAAGAAAAAAATACAAACATGGGCTGTGTTTCTGCAGGCATATTGCCACATGTACTGGTGACAAAATGAGTAAATCACGAAGAAATACATTGGATACAAATTTGAAAAAGAAAAAAAAAAATCACACGCTGACATGCTCGAGTATTCAGTAACCGGATGCAATTTTCACTGCGATATTTATTTGCCTCATCTTGAAAGGATAAACCATAGCCATTAGCGGTACGTTTAGCTGAATTTTGTTTTATTTCCCAATGTCTTACAATGCCAGATGATGTTGTAATGCTTAGAAAAGTTGAAATGGGGCTCGTGCTCGAGCAGGGCCATTGGACAGCTTTTAAAGAAGGACGACTCATCTGTCTGATATTGGTTCTAATTACAGTGGAAGTTAAATGAATAGCAGGAGACATGTATGTTTTGAGTGTACTCACTGTGATTGCTGTCTGAAGTGGGCAGGGGTTGGCTCCAGAGGAGTGCTGGAATGTAGTGGTGATGGGGCCCTTCATAAGCAATCAGTGAATGCTTGCAGAAATTTTGCTGCATGTGCAGCATGTCTCAGTCAATGGTTTTCATAGTTCCCTTTGCTTATGCTATATTTATCCTGATATATAAAGGATATATATATATGTACTGCAATCATAGCTGTCTTAGAGGAAAGCAGAGTGTTGGTTGCCTGCTGTGCTGCCATGAAAGCCTGGTGCTTGTTTGCAGTTGTTGGAAGTGCAGGTATAGTTGCAATAATGAGTTTGTTGAAACTGGGGGAAACCATGACAGTAAAGCCTTCAAGCAGACCTGGCTATAAATTGCTTGCTGTCAGTGTAACAGTGCCCACTGGCCCTTTTTCAAGAGCGCACCTCCTCCAAAGCCACCACAGTCGCACTGAAAGATATGAAATATTAAAGAGTTCAATGCTATGAGTCTATAACTCATTCACAGACTTGCATTATGTGTACAGAGGCTTTAATAAGCAGCCCGTGCTTTCCCTGCATCTTCACTCATAATTAAATGCAGACACACATTTGCCTTCCAGACTTGATTTGATATAATTTATTTATATGTAGGGCAAATGTCAGCTTGGCTTTTTCTAATTTTGGATGTGCAACTTGTGAGCCTTACTGCCTCCTTGATGCATAATCAATAGGAAATGTTCCTTGGATACTCAAGGTGTTTTTTTTTCTCTTTCTACCTTCCAGGGCTCCCACGTCGTGCCTCTGTGGATGTTCCTGGTGACTGCTTACACTCAACGCTGAGATCAGGACAGCGGATCAATAGGAGTTTTGTTTCCTCTTCTCTGGTGCTTCTCCCTCTCCCTCCTTACTATCCCCTCTTAATCCTCGACAGTAGAACAGAAACGGGAAAAACAAAAATCCTGAATTGGGACTCGGAACCACAGTTTGCTGTCCTCTTCCTCTCTTTCTCCTTCCCCACCCTCCCCCGTCCCAAGCCTTGCTTGCGGACACATCAAATATGCGCCCCCTAGCTCGGTCAGTGGCCTCCTCTGGCCAGGGGAACTTGTTTCTCCTCCTGGGGCTTTTACTCATCACGAGCTCATCGTTCTCCGGAGGCCAACCCCCACCCTTTAGACGATTCACCCCCGCCGATTGTTCGCTCACACATCTGGCTATTCATAACAAAACTGGAGAAGTCTATGTGGGAGCTGTTAACTGGATTTTCAAGCTTTCTAGCAACCTGACCAAACTGCGCAGCCACATGACTGGCCCAGTGGTGGACAATGAGAAGTGCTACCCGCCTCCCAGCGTCCAATCATGCCCGCACGAACTGGCGCAGACCCCTAATGTGAACAAGCTGCTCCTTATAGACTACGCACAGAACCGACTTATCGCCTGTGGCAGCACCTCACAGGGCATCTGTCAGTTCCTGCGTCTCGATGACCTCTTTAAGCTCGGTGAGCCCCACCACCGCAAGGAGCACTACCTCTCCAGCGTGGCAGAGTCAGGTACCATGTCAGGAGTCATCATAAGCTCCCCCCAAAGTCCCACCAGCAAGCTTTTTATCGGAACGCCCATCGACGGCAAGTCCGAGTACTTCCCCACCTTGTCCAGCCGCAAACTGATGGAGAACGAAGAAAATGCCGACATGTTCAGCTTCGTCTATCAGGATGAGTTTGTCTCCTCTCAGCTGAAGATCCCCTCGGACACGCTCTCCAAGTTCCCCGCTTTCGACATCTATTATGTTTACAGCTTCAGCAGCGAGCAGTTTGTCTACTATCTAACAATGCAGCTGGATACTCAGCTGACTTCACCCGATGCCAGCGGGGAGCAGTTCTTCACCTCCAAAATTGTGCGCCTCTGCGTGGATGACCCAAAGTTTTACTCGTACGTTGAGTTCCCCATTGGCTGCACTAAAGATGGGGTAGAGTACCGCCTGGTGCAGGATGCCTTCCTGGCTCGCCCGGGCCGGCAGCTGGCCAGCACTCTCGGGATTTCTGAAAATGAAGACATCCTCTTCACGGTATTCTCTCAGGGTCAGAAGAATCGGGCCAAACCACCCAAAGAGTCAGCATTGTGCCTGTTCACCCTTAGGAAGATAAAGGAGAAGATCAAAGAAAGGATTCAGTCGTGCTACAGGGGAGATGGGAAACTCTCCCTACCCTGGCTGCTTAACAAGGAGCTCGCCTGCATCAACTCGGTAAGCTCAAATCTTTTTGTTTCTTCTGCTTTTTAGTTTGTTTAGGCGACACATACACACATGAGAGCATACATCTGTCACTTGGATGCAACTTCTTAAGAATTAGAAAGATTCCGATTCAGAAAACAAAGCAAAAAACACTTCTAATGCCACATATTGAGTGCAGGCTACCCATGCTACATCCCCACTGAAGGCTTGCCGCTATATGCCTGCAGTGATTAACAGTGCAAATTATGAGAAAGTCTTATTTCTTTCTCCCGCTGCCTTCCTTTATTACTTTTTCTGTGTGTTTTTCTTCACTCCACAACATCTTGGTGCTTTGATTTAACCTGACAGGGGACATCATTAGCCCAGTCCCCTGGATTTGTGAAATGTCACTCAGGAGGAGCCCTCACGTTCACAGATTGTTCGGTGCACTGCAGTGTGAGATCCTGAGGGATTGCACGAGTTAGACTTGGCTTTTACTTACTGATCCGCAGTGCATGACCCTACATGTATTACAGACAACACGCTTCAAATAGACACGCATTAATGCTGGAGTCTGGCTTTCTCCATCGTGAATGCGTATACCTGCTTCAATGCTTTTATTCTCTAAACCTATTCCTGCCTCTTTTTTTCCCCTCTCCATTGACTCTCTTCGAGCTACCTCTGCCCGAATCCACCCTGTTTAGCGCGCCTCAGTCTCAGCTGACCACCTGCATCCCTGTGTGCACTTTAAAAGCACCCGTCCATCGCTGGCGTCTCGCACTCTCTTAAGATAGCTTAATTAAAGGAGCTGCTTTAAAGCTTTTTTCTTTAAATGTCACTGAACACCGTTTTAGTGGCAGGTGTCTTCCATTCACACAACCGCACGCACACGAACCATTCACCCCCGTGTTGCGTCTAATGGAGCGGGATAGTTGGTAAGAACAGCGTTCTTTCTCTTTGTAGGTCTTCATTAGCTTGAGTGCACAGGAGTGTTTTGTGTGCTAGTATAAGTGATGTGGATGACCCAGCCAAGTCCTCTTTTCCCTCCCTTTTCTCCCTGCCTTTTACCACCTTCTGTAGATGCATTCTTTTTCCCGTGCAGCGGCTGTCTTCATTTTTTTATGGTTCTTTTCTTTTCTTAGGGCCCATCACACTGACAATAGCTCTAGGGCCAAAAAAGCAGGCTATCTCATTTATTTCAATTAGACCTTTGCACTGGTAAAGCCGTAGCTACTGGTGCAGAGTGCCGCGAAGAGTTTGACTTTACCTTTTATGGGGTGCAGTGCATCTGGTAACTCACTGTGAAGCCCAGTCAAATACTGTATGTGCAAGTTTGCGTGCCAGGTAGATAACTTTGTTGCATTGTGCCGATAAGCTTAATGCTGTCATGATAACTCCTATCCAACCATAACAGAGTATAAACCGCTGTACATTGTGCCGCCTTTTGATAAGACTTCAAAATCGACTTCCTGGCTCGAACGTGGCCTAATGCGGTCTCACCGAGACCGTTTCGCAGCACAGGTGTGCCCACTAGCATTAATGATGGTTTTCACCCCCATTAAATCATGCCAGGAGGCCAGTGCACATCATATCAAGGCTCCATCTTAATGGAATGCAGCTGTTATTAATCAACCGCACCTACGCATTTCCTGCTGTGGGCCAGCACAGTCAAAGTGTCTTCACTCTTTCCTTTTTTTTTGTGTTCTTTTTGCAATATGATAGTGATTTTTCACAAAGAATATCCCACAAAAGGATTCCTCAGACCTAATAAGGCTGCAACCTTCACATTAATGTCAGTGATTCCTTCATGTTAATTTAAAAACACAGTTAAAGTCCTGACCCTTCCTTCTGTTTCCCATCCCATTCCCGTGGCAGTTATTGTTATAGGGGTTTTGGTAATATTACATCTGCCGTTAATTTATCACCTCAAAAACTGCCATCTCATACGAGTTGTCATCAGTGATGCTGCAGTAGCTTCACAGATAAGCTGACACAGTGACCCTGCGGCAGCAGCAAGGCACGAGAGGTTAGACCCAGGTTAATGATGTAGGCGAAGTGGCCCCTAAGCGCTGACCTCATGTCAGCTACCCACCACCGACCTTAGCTTACCTTAGCTTTAATCTGAGAAGATTTTTTTCAGAGCTCTGCAAAATGATTAAAAATGACAAACACAGAAATAACAGAAGAATCAAAGTAATAAAATTCACGTGTGTTATAATGTATAAGTGCATTTAGGGCAGTAACTAAAACACAGGCGTGGCAGTAACTGGCCGACGTGATCAACACATTCAAAGTGGCAATTTCTCACTCCACAGCTCTCTAAGACACTCTCTTAAGATACTGAAGGTTGGTGCTCAGCCCCACCCAGAATTTCTCAGCTGCTTCAGGAATTCAAATGCAGCCTGTGCAGTGTGGGAATTGCTCAGTGATGTGGGGGTGAAGGGTGAATACGTTTAGGCCGACCCTTCCATAGAGCGGTGTAGAGGGCAAAGCATGGCTGACGGTGGGGTGCGCGGTATGCCTGGACAGCTGCCGGCCACACAGCCGTAATGCATGACCAGACGCTGTGTGAAATCTTCAAATTTGTGCTGGGTCGTAATTTCTTGCCTCTGGCCATCATTAAGATGATGTGTTTATAGGCACGGCGAGACAGCTGTTTTCTGTAAACATAAATGTTTGGGCATATTAGAAGCAGCTCTGTGATAAAAGGTTTGCGTGTGCGCGAGAGAGCGATTGTTTGTGTGTGCCTCTGTTTTGTCCCTGAGCTTTATTATTGAACCCCTGACCTTCTCCCTAGTTTGAGAGTGGATCAATACAAACCATTTCCACAGGAGGAGAGCGCGATGGAGGGAGTGAGTTGCTAAGTTAGGGTTGAGAGAGGGAGACGACTACAAAAATAGGAAAGATAAAGTGTGCAGTCAGAAGGGAGGAGAAACAGGAGAGAGGTACAGCGTGGAGGTGAGCGCAGGAAGGGAGGAGTGAGTTGCGGGAATTAAACGAGGGAGAGAGAGAGGGAGAGAGGGAAAAGATGGTGCTGGACGTGGGCGGCGATAAAAATGAAAGAACACGAGGGAGTCGGTTCCAGAGGAGGCGATAGATGCCAAAGCAACATACAGGAGAGAGTATAGGAATTTGAAGGACGGTGCTGAGGAGATGAGAAAGGCAGCAGAGCAAAGTGAACTGAGGTAGAGGCTTGAAGGGGAAGAACACCTGAGGAGGAGCAAAAAAAAAGAAAGAAATGCAGGAACATTTTCTAGCTTTTTACAAGTCTGAGACACACTACTGCTTTATTTAGTTACTTGCAGGCAGTAGTTCAAATGTATGTTTTCTCTTCAGGTGCCTTTACTGTAATTCAGGCATTCACACGGACGCCTATTCATGTCGAACTGTAATAAAAACAAAGCCGAATCAACAAGCTGCGGGCCAGATGGAAAAATCGAGCTGTGCTCTTATTCTGAAAGATGAGGAGTTTGATGTTTGTATTACAGTCATGGCCGATTAACCTGCAGCGGCCTAAGCATGACACAAGTGAGAAACGCAGGGAAATGTGGAGAATATGACCCGAGAACAGATTAAAACGGTGTGCGGAGCTGGTACGAGAGGACGAGAAACAGCCAAGGAGAGAGCAGCGAGCCTTTTACAGCCAGTGTGCTCCGAGGAGAGGCAGTGAATCACACACGGAGGGAAGAAAAGGGTGAGAGGAAGAGTGATAGCCCCAGAAATCTTTTCACCGCCACTGCCAAGAACAGCTTGGAAAAAAAAAAAAGAGCGGATGACGGAAGGAGGGGAGAAAGATGGAAGGAAGAGAGGAGAGCGTGATTGAATGCTGGCTGCTGCACAAATAATATTGGTGTCCGTCAGCTGGCCACCGCACTGTCCTCTCCAGCAGCACGCCTTTCCGTCATGTCGACCCCGCGTGTGTGTGTCTAGGAGGTGGCGCTATAATAATGTGGGCACAAGAAGACTCTCGTGGCGTATGAAGTATCACAGAGTTTAAAGGTAGGAAAAGTTGGGGGGAATCTCTTTTGCTCAGGGGTCACTTTGCGGAATATATTTTCTTCCTCGCTGAATTTGTCTTATCTGATGGTAATTTTCAGCTGTTTTCTCTGCAGTAAGCAAAAAACAGAAAACTAGCACGCTATGACCTTAGCCTTTATTTTAAGTTCTCTGAAATGTAGTTGGAGAAAGTCACAGGAAAGTTGTGGAGCTTAACATAAAGGGGGTGGGGGGGGAAGCGTGGTCATATTAAGTTATAAAAGCTCCATCTGAATCCTTTTAGCGGTGGGGATGCCCTGTAGCAGTCTCCAGGGTTGGTATTGTAGCTGTTCAAGGCAGTTTCTAATTATCCGTCATAGTATATATTTATGTGGAATATAAACCATACTCATTATTGTGTTCTGGGAACAGCACAGGCTGCTCACTTTTAGCCAAATCACAATAATAGATCAACAAACTGATTAAATAAAAAAATGTGTATCCATCACATCATCACACTATTAAGTAAAATCCTACAATGTTCAATTATAGGCTACATTTAGGGAAATAATAATAATAATAGTAAAAAAGATATATATTTTGCTGCCTTCCGTGTGCTCTTTGGCTTTGGAATTCCCCTCTCCGAGGATTACGTGTTCCCCATTCAAACTGTCCCACTGCTTTCTCTCGATCCCCAGATGGATAGGAAGGTTTTGAACTTTGTCACAGGCCAGTGCATCAATCATTTGGAGAATCAAGACAATCAATCATAGCAAGTAGGAGCAGTCAAAAGTACCTTTTTTGTTGCATAGACCAGCTGTTGTGTGACCCACAGTGTCAGAGGTGATATTTGATGCCAAACCTGAAATCAATATTGAAGTAGTCACTTTGTGCTCAATATTTATTTTGATTTATGCAGCCGGTTAAGTGCTTCTGTAGTATTTAAAAGACATTAGTTGGGATTCTGCTGTCATTCATTACAGTCATTGTGCAGTACTTTGAAGGATGTTTTTTTTCTGTGTTGATGAATGTGTGAGTTAAACTCATTCTTTCTTGTTTGTTCCAAACAAAGTGATGATGCTGCTGCTGAAGAGCACGCCATCAGCTAGCCATGAAGTCGATTATAGCAGCATAGCAGAATTATACATGACTCACTAGTACGGAAGTCAGCAGATCTGATACTCGCATTACCTATTGTTAGCTAAATTTCTAGGTTTTTTAAAGTACAGTAGGTAACGTAGGCACCATTTGTACCAAGGCTGCAGTTCTTCCAGAAATAAAGGAGGGAAGCAAACACCTACAGGTGTTCTATTTTGTCCTCACATGCAGAAACAGGACGCCCACGAGCACAGGAAAGACTACATGGAGAAGATGGTGACTAATGCACCTGCCGCAGTAGCTCCATCCTGACTTGTTGATACAAGAGGCAGCAAAGTGTCAGGTCGTAATTGATTTGCAAGTATGCAAACGATGCTAACATGTTTTACAGACAAAAGGTGGAAATACTTCCAGTTTAGCGAAGCGCCTAAAAGATCTTTTCAAAGAATTCATGGTGACCGAGTTCAATAGCCAACAATATTCCGTCCTTTGAAAAACCTGCACCGTTGTTGTAAAATCAACCATGTTCCAAAGGCTAAAATGTTTGCAATGGCTAAAACATATTTAGGCTAACATTATACCTCGTAATATTAGTAACAGGTACAAGATGACTAGTATTGTGACGTTCTTAAATTAGAATATCAGAATCTTTTTTTGCCCTTGCATCGAATACACTGCGCTTGTATCAAGTTAACTGAGCAGATTTTCATTTCTGTGTTAAGACAACATTGAATTGACTCCGAGGCCAGCTCCTAACCTTATTAAACCCGTCATTATGAATATAGTCTGATGAATGTAGCCTGCATGTGGTCTTTGTAAAACACAGTCCTCTTTCTGCAGACCTAATCTAAAAGGATGTGGCGGTAAATGTGTTTAAGTAATTAGACCTGATTAATTGAGCCGGCGTTGATGAACAGAGTTAATTGACAGTCTAAATGAGTTGAGCAGGGAGATGTTGATTGGGCGGGTTGCCTTTAAAGTTATTGGGCCTAATGAATCATGTTTCAGTTAGTATTTGGTGATTTGATAGAAAAATTGGATTTCAAATAAGGAATATTTTCTTCTTCTTCCTTTTTGTAAGCAGGCTTAAAGATTTGATTTGCATCCCTGTGAGCTCACAGCGTCACACATACTCCAGATTGCACTCATCCCATTATTAAAGAACAATAGGAAAACCTTTGGAAAAGACCCCGTGCAGACTGTGTGGGAGCTGCTTAATTCTCTTCTCTCTTTCTGACCTTTCTCTCTCTCCGAGGAGTGTTTAGCTCAACAAATCCCCATCTCCAGCACCACTCTAATGATACTAATTGCCAGTGTAATTATGTATTGATCGGTACTGTGTGTGGGTGTGTGTTGCATACATCATTACCTCTTCTTTACTTCTTTACAGGCTCTTAATACATCTTGGATACAGTCAGAATTAGAATTTGTTAAAGTATCTTTTTGCCGTTTGGGCTCTTTAAAGTGCTGACCCAGTCTCCCACTGCTGATCCCTGGGCAGCTCCATCACAGCAGTCAGAGGTTAAGTACTTTGCTTAAGGGCACCTGTGGTGGTTGATGATGGAGGGCGAAATTGTGTTATTCATTCACTTTCCCCACCCGCATGTCCCAGCTGAACCAGTCTGATCACATGCACTCCTCTTGTCTGTGAGCTGCCTTTGTCCTTTACAAAGATGCAATTTCAAGTGACAGCGTGCATTTTTGTGTGAGCGCGTGTTACCGTACATACTCCATATCATCCGGTCGGTCATATTTCTCCTCCTCCTTCTCTCCTATTCGGTTGGATTATGGTCTAAACATGTGGTGACAGCTTTTGGAAGCAGTTCTCTGAATAGGCGCCAACTCCTTGAGGTTTCACCGTCTGCCTGGAGTGCACTCAACATAGAAATTACCATCCTGCTACCAATGAATATGGAATCGGTGCAGTCATTTCTTTTTCTAAATTATTGATCAGTTAGGATCAA
Organism: Apistogramma diplotaenia; assembly: GCA_015052665.1. Taxonomy (NCBI): domain Eukaryota; kingdom Metazoa; phylum Chordata; class Actinopteri; order Cichliformes; family Cichlidae; genus Apistogramma; species Apistogramma diplotaenia. The sequence goes on from VOQJ01014913.1 coordinate 11,063, forward strand.
GTAACACGTGCTAGAAAGTAGATTTAACGAATCAAATGGAGGCAAAACAGCAGTAGATGGTACAAAGACAAAAATAAAGCTTAAGTCTAGTTTTAAATCATCAGCTGCATAAACACTTTTGCCTCATGATGATGTTAATGACGTTTTATAACCTGAACACACGGCGGCTCTGTAAGGGTCTGTGTGATCATTTTTGGCTTGTTTCAACACATGTTCTCACCATATCATGTGCAAATTTGTTTTTGTAAGAGCCAGGAGGGGGATTAGGGTATTTTTATTTTTTTGGCTTAGAACAGCATATGTTACACTTTGAAGATAAATGAAATAACTGTCAGATTTGCGGAATAATCCAAAGCTCACTGTGAAATCCTCTGAACTTTTAAAGGAGTACGTCGCTGGAAAAATCCATAAATTCACACGCAGTACATGTTTAGTGGCTGCACTGTAAGAGGATGAGGCACGAATAATTTCTTTAACTGAAAGATGAATAGGTTTTTGATTTTTGGAAGCAGAACAAAACAAAAATAGTTGTCGCATGAGCCAGTTTAAGGAATATAAAGAAACAGCAACAAGCCAGAATACCTTCTACCAGTGGGTTTATTTTCCATGTGACTCCCAGACATTTAGCACACACACATACTTATTTGCGCTATGTATGTCACTCTATGTCATCAGGTAAAGCGTTGCTAGGTTGCTCTTCTGGATTAGAAAATCAGCACATCCAAGTATCCTTGCACGCTCAGGAGCACTTCTTGTATTTATTCTACTTGAAGAAACTCCTGCAGTGCTTCCATGAGTTCAAAACCCCCGCTGAGATTTCTGGGTAATTTATGAGTTGCCCTCTCCCAGAATCCCTCACTCTGCTTGGAGCCAGTCTCACACATTCACACACGCATATACGCAAACAGACAGACAGGTGGACGTCAGGCATAAGGCACCTGCATCTGCCAGCATACCCTGTATGTGTGTGTTGTACCAGGCAAATCTTCATCATGTGATATGAACACCAAGCTGCAGAAGAACAGGCAGCACCTGTGGTTGGCCACAAATATTCTACTTCCCTTTCATGCTGCTGACTTTTTTTTCACTCCTCTCTTGCATTCTTTCTCATCTCTCTCTTCCTCACCCTCACACATACCCACACACTCTCGTTTAAGCAGGCCATCGTACTAGTGAAATGCATCAGTTAGGTGCATGCCACGTTTGAGAACGTAGCCAAATGGGTGTTTCTGAAACTGAAACAGCCGATAGCCATCGCATGGTTTATTATTATTTTTGCTATATACTGTACAGAGACACACCAACGCACACGCAGATGAACTGCAGGCTTGTCTTGAAACTGTGCCGTCAGCATTAATGCCCCCCCCCCACCCCACTCCTTTACAGAACATTTACTTCCCCTCACAAACAGGTTTCTACAAAGAAAAGTAGTCCCTGTCCCTGTGGCATGCTGGCCACTTTGTTTGCCTGTTGCTAAATGAATGAGCGTTTTGTCTTGACGGCACGTTTCCTCTCTCCTTAATACCCATAATTCACAGCGATGTTTTCAGTCAACAACACTATGTATGTTCCCTCACATAAGCGCATGTTGTACTCTGCTGTTTCCATATGTTTCCCTGAATGGACTGTGACTATTGACAAATTCCACTTGAGGTTAGTCTGTGTGCCCAGACATATTTTCCTGACGTAATTTGTTGAAGAAATGGCAATCACGGGAGAATGATTATTCAGCCGTTTCCTTCAGCGACGGCCAACCGGTGCACATCTGTAATCAGTGCGTTATTGTGGGCCGAGCCGTGCGTGCACACGTGTCTGGAGCCGTATGAATATTTTGCCTATATTTGCAGTGCGAGGTGGGTGAAGCAACTCCGCCCAGGAAAAAACATGCAGTTGTAGTTGATGAATGTGATTATGTGTGATTGCGGAGAGCACTCAGGGTTATGTATGTATCTATGCGCAGTACTTATCAGCTCTATCCAGGCCACATGTTTCCGTGTAACCTTGATATGAGCTGCATAGTAACACAACAGTTAAACAACAGGAAAGTTTAGTGGAAGTTTATTTTTGTTAACAATTACACAATCACTTGAAATTTAGGCAATGAAAGATTTCTGGTTCCACCGTCTAACAAGTGTCTCTGTGCACTCCTCTTTTATGACAGTGAATGTGGAACTTGGCTTTGGGAACCTGTAACCTGTTTGCAAATGATGAATTGGTCCAATAAAATAAAATAATAAAAAATGAAAGTAATCAGAAATGATTTTTTCCATTAAGCGCTGGTCAGTGTGTGAAGTAATAAAGTTATAGCAATCACGTTGTTAAGAGAATGCTAAAACCAACAGCTTCTGTTTGCCTTGAGCACGACGCATGTTTTTGTTTTTTTTTCTTTTTGGGTGGGTGGGTGGGTGGGTGGGGGGTCTTGAGAATAAAAGGCCAAGTTCCTGTGAAAAGCAAATCCACAAATTTATTCAGTGTGCACCGCAGGCACTCTGCGAAAATCAAAACAA
>VOQJ01014915.1:10075-22580 GCA_015052665.1 Apistogramma diplotaenia
CTGTTCTTTATTTATTTTTTCAGGGGTAGATCAAATTACTTTTTTTTTTTTTTTGTCAATGCACTGAACAAGCTGTAGGCTCTTGCCTTCTTATTCCTCTGTTTGTGTTATTTGTCTTGTTAAAACAGAATTACATTCTCACAGCTTTTGTATCCATACAGGGGCCTAAAGCACAAACATCACAAAAGCCAGTCTCACTCATCTGTTTTAAATTTCTTAAAGGAAAAAGAAAATAAAAAGAAAGAAAGAAAGAAAAGAAAATCTTTACATTTCCCTCTCTGCCTGTGGATCCCTTTCACTTACTGTATCCTTTCTCTTTTCTGAGCACATTTACTTGCTGCAGCGTAGAGAAAGGAGAGCAAATTGAGCCTTAAATCTAAACATGTGACATCAGAAGACAAAATGGCAGTGCAGACAGCCCCCGGACCACCCACATGCACAGCGGCTTCCCTCTAACTGAATATGGACTGAATTAGATGCTGCCTCAAACCGTTACCCCAGAGCTTTTATTAACCACACTAGAACCAAATGCATCTGCGGCCTCTTTTGACTTCTCTTTTTGACTCCATCTAGTGTGTGTTTCCAATATTGAGGAAGTGGTGTGTTCAGACTAAAGGCTTAAAAATGCAGGGTGAATAACATGTCGGTGTGCATTAAAATACACAGAGTGTAAGCATGAGTTTGTCTCTTTTGGGTGGAGTGTGTGGTGCATAAGCCTTTTTTTGGTACACGCACTGCAGCCCTGAACTTTTGTAGGAAGCAAGTGTACATGTTAGGCAGCCTGAACATTAAATGGAGATTATATTGAGAAGCTGGCGAAGTAAAATCTGAGCAGGTAATCGCATCATGTGTGCTCTCTGGCCTTCACCTGGACCAGACAGACTATTTTTTTTAATACATTTTCACATCAGCTGCAGAAAGTGTCTGGAGTTGTTGTGTGACAGATGCTACATATTATTATGAAAGGAAGCCGTTTATGCCAGAAGTGTGCACATAGTTGTTAAAAGGAAGTTTTCTGAGGTGTGTTTGCGCGTGCGAATGAAAATACAAGCAGGTAAATCGATCCTGCTCGTGTCCACGTTTCCCGGGGACATCTGCACCACACACAGACTCCGCTCAAATCTGCTTCACATTTACAATCACATTTGCATGTAATTATTATGTGCAGTGCAAATGTTTATTTACAAAGTTGCACAACACATGTGGATACAAGAAATTAATAAGATAAATGCATACTCATGAATATAGGCTTTTCCGGGCTTACAGGCGCATAAGAACGCATATACAAACACACACACACATGCTAGCTGCAGTGGAAAATTACTGGACTCCCGTGCATGGCTGTATGGTTATGGGAGCCACGGAGAGAGGGAATGGGCTATTTGTGGTGTCCTGCTGACTGGACCAAAGGAGAGCAGACCAGAGCTGTGGTGAGGCTTGAAAGAGCAAAGGAGCGGGGTGTCATTAGACTCGAGGCCAGACACCTCCATTTACTTTCTGTTCTGTTTCACTGCCTGTGTGCTGGAGAGCCACACAGCAGGTAGTATCTATGTTGGACACCCACTCAGTTCAGAAGCTGCAGTTAACCTCAGATCACACAGGTGAAAAACAAAAATGGGTAAAAAAAAATATGAATAAAAAAAAAAAAAATCTTGAAAAAGCTGAAACGAGGGGTGAGCTGCAGGTTCCAAAAATACTTGGCATTGCAGCATAGTTACAGTGGGGGAAATAATTATTTGATCCTCTGCTGAATTTGTAAGTTTACTCACTTCCAAAGAAATGAACAGCCTGTAATTTTATGGTAGTTTCGTTTTAATGGAGAGAGACAGAATATCAACCAAAACTCCAGACAAAACACATTACACGAGTTATGAGCTGATTTGCATGCCATTGAGTGAAATACATACTTGATGAATAGCTGACTTTGTACTTGTCATAGTTGGTCACCAGGTTGAACTTTGCTTCTTCTTTAGCCACTGCTTTGTTGCCTTGACAGTATGTTTTGGCTCATTGTCATCCACAACCCGTCTTCAGTGTCCTGGCTGAGGGAAGAAGGTTCCTGTCCAAGGTTTTACAGTACATGGACTATCTGTAATTGATTGGTTGTAATCTGTGGGCACAAAACCGATCTGTGGAGCCAAAATTCTTTCAGGGTTGTAGTCGACAAGGTATTCATCAAATACTTATTTCAGTCAATAACATGCAGATCAGTCTATAACCTTTATGTAATGTGTTGTATTCTGGATTTTTGGTTGTAAGTGAGGAAACTTACAAATTCAATATCTCTCCCCATTGTATGTAAAACAGCAGTCACATGCTTGGCCAATAAATCTGATTGTGACAAACGTGTAGACATGATAAAGTCAATGCCATATTGCCCACGAGCCACTGCATTAGACACATCAGGATCCCATTAGACTGCACCCCAGGTCTGGGATCTATATGAGGCTTTAATGCCAGTATGTGCCAAGCCATAAGGGCTTGGACGTCTCTGTGGGAAAAATGAGTTTGATGATTTTAGTCCTTTTTGAAGCTATTCCAGCTATACGATATTCATAACCAACTTTTATTCCAAGTACATAACGTTCTTTCATTATTTGAGTTGATATGCTTGATGCTAAAATCTCCCCTCTCCTCAGATAATAAATGAGCATCAACAAAAGCAGCAATCCTACGACAGCAGTATTGATTTTAATCACTGTGGTCACTGCGACTGTTGTGCTGCTTGGCCTGCTTTTATGAGCAACCATAAAACAACAGTGAAGAGATGGCCTGGATGCTTTCCATGTATTACAATCAGAATTTATAAATTGCCCCATTACCCACCTTTCCACTGGTTACTCTTGGAACATTAGCAATTATTTTCACATGGGGTCACACTCATAAAACCAATAATCTAGTGATTTAAAGCCCTGGTAGAGGAGCTGGGCCGCAAGCTTTCTGTGGAAAGAGGCCTTTGCCTTTTAGAAATTGATTTGAGGCTACTGTTAGATGGGCTTTGCAAGGACAAATTGCTTCTGGGTTTTTCTAAGGAGAGAGCTTGAAGTAGATAGAGAGACTGACATTGAGAAAGAGAAGGAGATCATCCCAGTTCAAGTGTGGGTTTGCGGTTAAGAGGTGCAGGTAAGCCAGAGCTCTTGGCTTATGTGCTTTTAAGTTGCTTTGTGTTGCTTTCTTCTTTGTATAAGCTTTCAGCATATTGAGAAATTTTCATAAATCTGCATCTTCATTGTGCGCCATCCTTCTTACTCGTACCTTTTCCTTTTTGGGTCTGAGTAGGTGTGCAATTTCATATGTGCACGGAGTGTCAGTGGATGAATGTGGCGCTAGGAAACACTGAGGCGGGCTGTGGCGTGCCACTCTGTTTGTGCTTATGGAGATGGATGGCTGCAGGAGGTGGTGGGAGGTGAGAGAGGCCTCTGGCTGCATGGCAAAACTCCTGATGACTGCCCACCCACCAATCATCCTATTACTCCTCTGCAGGGAAACAAAGAGAACAAAAGAGTGAGGTATGGCAGAAGGAAGGGAGAAAGAAGTGATTCAGGTTTCTGGGTAAAAGTGATGGAGAGAGCTCATTGAGGAGATGGTCTGCAGGAAATCGACATGGGGGAAAAAGAAGCAAAGGTAAAAGTGAGAATTCACAAATCACAAAGTAGTGCGGATATAAATGAAGTAAAAGGACCGACCGAAGCGGTGGTGAAAGAAGTATTTTGATAAGTAAATAATTAGCACAGAATCATTTGTAGAAACTTGCCGGTTGGCCTTTACAGTGGCTGTGGCTACTTCCTGGTTACACGCAGGAGTTTTCATTTCCCACAACACTGGACCTAGATCACACAGAGGTCCCTTTAAGGCAAAGGCTTAGCTGGTAGCGAGTATCACATCACCTCCGATTTCAGCTCCTCCCATCAGTTAACTACTACTTTGGAGAGAGATGTGACTCAAAAGAGTTCAATCAGGGATCTTCAGCGACTGCTTTCACTTCTGCATTGTGAGGGCAGTGTTGTAATGTTGTAGCAGATTGTGTGATTGTGTTAAATATATCTTTTTATATTTACTTTTTAATAAACCATTATACAGTGTTTTATTTGCCGTTGTGTAACTACAAAATCCTAATCTGACATTGAGTCGCACATGTCAGATTAATGTAGTGGAATAGACTGTAACTAAATACTGAAGCACAGCACACATGCCTTCAAATGGTACTTAAAAATGAAGTAATTGTACTTAAGATAAGTATAATTAGTAAAATAAGTACTTAAACTCTTCTATTGCTGGAGGAAGAGAAGGAAAAGCAAAACGGTGTGTGTGTGTGTGTGTGTGTGTGTGTGTGTGTGTGTGTGTGTGTGTGTGTGTGTGTGTGTGTAGGCAGGCTTGGACAGGCTTCTCTAACTTCCCTGATCCACCAGGGCCCCACAGCAAACTCATTTACACTGAGTGACAGCACTGTGTGACAACCAGGGCACATGGGACGCTACACACACACACACACACACAGACACACAAACACAAACTCACCCCACATTTGGAGGTCATTCTTGACAAGTTATACACCACTGCCTGCTTTTTGCATCCATTTTACATGTATGTATGTATATGCGGTTCATGTGTTCGCATCAAACATGTGAATAATGTATCATCTTATCGTTGTATTTATACGGACCTTCTACATCAGGTCTCGACTTTGTGTCATCTCAGTCAGTGCTTGGCCCCAAGGGTCTGGTGGTTGAGCTCTGAAGTCTTCTATATGGGCTTTATTTTTTATATATATATGTAGTGAAGCAGCCGGGTGATGCATCATGTATTTTCCTTGAACTACAGCATAACCCAAAACTGCCACTCACTCAAGCCTGAAGAGAGTTGGGTCTGTTTCTGGTCCATGAAAGACACGGGACGATCTTCTTGGTTATTTAAAGATAACTATTCTATTTTTGAAACTCTGGGTCTGAAACTACGAGATGAAGTCTCTTAGTTGTGGGGACCCAACAATCTTGGGACTTTCTTTTTCTTTCTTAATTTGCCTTTAAGTGTGGGGAGCGTTCACAAACCATATACAGAAGACACACATTCTCATTAAAATACGTAATGCGCATGCACAGATGGATGCGCATGAGAAATTAAGACACACACCGGGAAACACACATAAGCAAAGAGTTGTATGTACGCAAAGATCTTCACAGATATACATATGCACGCATTCACATGCACACAGTGTGGTCCAGCCCTTGGCTCCCAAGTCTGTAATGAAGCCTCAGTGAAGGTCTACCGAGGAGGCTGGAGCAGTCAGCCAAGTCGGCCTGCGGTCTCATTCAGACAACCACCTCGCCTTTGCCAGCTACCCAAGCCTCAGTCACTGGGTGGGATGGTCAGGAGATCTAATCCAGCAAAGCGGAGGTTGGAGGTTTGAGGAGGACTGCTCTAGATGTGGTTAATGTGGGACACCAAGTAGGGCCATCACTTATTTGGTGCCACAAAAGGGCAAAGGCGGCCTTTCCTGTTCTTTCACGCTGGTCTCCTGGCTTGCTGGAGAGGGGAGCTCGCCACAAACAAGACACTGCAAAAAGCAGAGTCCAAGAGGAAAGCCATACCGTATGAATACCGTGTTTCCAGAAAAACAAACACTCCGAAATTGTTTCAAAGTGGAGCTTAGACTATTAACATACGTGAATTCCTCTCACTTTCCACTGGCACGGCACACTTCTTTGCAAATATACAAACACACACAGACTTGCTTAACCATTGTGGCTTCCTCCATGCACACAATACACCCACCACAATGACCTGGCGGGGCCTACACTAAGCTGGAGCATATATTTACTCCACAGCAATTTACCCTTGGGCTTTGACAGCTCATCGTTTATGCCACTGTGGCGTTGCAGGGGCACCACTCCCTGTCTGCCTGTCCATCTGTCGCTCTGTCCATCTGTCTGTCAGAATGGCAGACCGGTGACCGAGCGCTGATCCTGGATCACAGCCTGAAATGGAGTCAGGGGTGTTGTGAGGTCACAGCAAAAGCTGGCATGTATTCATGCTGCTCTTTGTCGAAAGCCATTTTGAATGTTTTAACAAAAAAAACAAAAAAAAAACGCTATAAAGCACAGCTGTCTCTAATGGTTTAGGTTCATTATAAACATGCTGCTTTTTTTTTAATGGGCTTTTTTAGCGACATTAGCCGCACTGCTCCACATATTAGTGTTGATCTGTCAGTGGGTTGCTTGACTGGTGCAAAGCTTTGACCCAGACTGAGTTATCTGAGCAACTATTAACTCAAATGTCATGCATGTGTTTGTACAGACAGTAATGGTCCCCAGAGGATAAAACCTACTGACTCTGGCATTTTCCTGTCTTATTTTAGGTCTACAGTGACTTATCTCAATGACTATTGGATGAATTGTAATGCATTGTAATGAAATGTGGTGTAGCAGTTCATTTCCCCCTGGGGAGGAATTAATTGTGTCTTTTCATAGCTGCATAATCAGGAAAAAGTATATAATTGGTACATTTATGACATCCTCATCAGTCTCTGCTGTATTTTGTTAGTGTGCTAAAATACTATATGACATGCTACACCTGATATACATCAGCACGTTCGCGTTGTCATTGTGACCGTGCAGCACAGTCTCACGGCAGTTTGCGCAACAGTTGCCACACAGTCTGAGGGCACGTCATGAAAATATTAATCTAGATAGTTTGTGAAATTGTTAAATTGCTCTTTATAATTCATGCTAATGGGCCAGACAGGCTAACATTTATGAAAACTGTTTAATACTTTAATACTTTACTGAACTCACAAAATTCTTCATAAAGACTGGGCTGTCCATCTGTTGTGTGTCAGGAGGTGAAGACGGCACTGAGTATTTAATCAGATGGTAATTTTTAGTACCAATAACTATTTCAGTATCTGTATCTATAAGACGCATTTTTTTCATAGTTTGACAGGGGGTACGTTTAATACTCCGAAGCGACGTATATGTGAAATTATTAACCCTGTGTTAAGAGTCATTACTTTATTTTGATGGCAGCCTTACTCATTGGTTGCGGTAGCTGGAGAATTCTGGTCGTCACTACGGGACGTCAAACTGTGACATCATTACGTTCTTGTGACAGTTTCTCCTTTGCCCGTGAAGTTTGTGTGGGGGAAATGTGCTTTATGAAGCCTTTATGTTCAATAAATATGCCTGAAGGCTAAAGAGAAGTGGAGCCACGTTTCGCTTATCCTCCGCACACCAGAGGAAAGAGAAGGCTGCGCGACCCAGCTCAACACGTTATTATATAATTTCAGGTGTTTGTTATTTTCACACTGACAACAGAAACCATCGTGTCGGGATTCAGAAAGGCTGACGACCAGTTTAAGTCTAGATTGATGGTTTGGTAACCTTGTTAGCATGTTCTTTATGCTGTAGTTATCTGAATAACTGTTATGTGAACATACCGGGCACGTACTCAGTTCATTGTCTATGCGTCACGTAACTGTTACGTTAGCCTATTCGCCCTTTTGTTCTCTAATTCATTATTATTTTAAATTGCCTTTCAAGATGAAATGTCTGTTCTTGGTCTCGGATTTTATCAAATAAATTTTCTCAAACCTGCGTCTTATAGTCCAGTGCGTCTAATATATCTTTTTTTCTTAATTATTATGCATTTTTTGGCTCCTGCAAACAATACTCCGGTGTCCAAAAAATACGGTATGTATGCTGTATGCAGTACCTACGTTACTAAAAATAAAAAGTACCGTCACATTTTCTGAATTTTGGTATCTAGAGCTTCTGGTTATATCCCTACTCTGAAGTACTGCAAGTACTTTTCTGCATACTACAAATGTCAAAACTTGAGGTCCTAAGTCAGACTGTCATGAAGAAAAATCTAAATTTGCATCACTGTAAACAGACAGGTTACATTTTGTGACTACTTTCACATGACACCACTGGACTTTTTATTACAGTATTATTTTCCTAGTATGCAGTTTGATGTCTTGGTATACAGCATCTCTGAAAATACTGCCATATCTGCTTTTTGTTCTTACTGCCCTTAAGTGCCTTGAGTCTTCCACAAGCACCATGTAATATTTACATTTTTCTAAATATTTCACATAAAAATGTGATCTTTTGGTTTTGCAGAAAGACATGTGACCCTTCAAACTCGTACCCAAAAGCTCTGACAATTTGATGTCGCCAACAAGTTAACAGCATTTCCTTTTCCTTTTCCACCTTCTCTTGTGAGTCGCAGTTTTAAATTCATCATCTGTACCGCTACATTGTAGGTTGATGTAACAACAGCATTGAACATGCCTGAATGTCTTATTGAAGTAATTAGGCTGCCTTAACCTTTAATCTCACTAAATTCCTCCACCTCACTAGATGAAACGCCCCTGGCCTCGCTCAAAATTGTCAATTACGCCTGTCAGATGGAGAATGGTAACCAAGCCAATTTCCTCTCTCTTTCTTCTCTTGAATTACTTTGTCTTTCTTTTCACTCTGATGTTGTTCTGCCCTCTTTTCATTCTCTCACTGCTAGAGCTGAAATGGCATAGAAAGCTGCTGCTTTTGTGTGACTATAATTGCACATTTCATAATGACACTAAGCAGACATAGACACAGATAAAGAGAGACGGATAAGAGGGAGCGGGAGCTTGTGTCCCCAGAGTACCCTGTGTTTCCAGCTTAATTGATGACAACCACAAGTGAAGTTTGGAACCTCTGAGCTCCTTTCTGTCAACATTTCAAGGAAGTGAGACAGCACGGACTCAATTGTATTGGGATGATGTTAAAGTAGAAGCTATGTTTTGTCCGAATCCCTGCAGTTGTGGGGCTGGAATGTTTTCTGCATAGCAATCTGCTAGAAGCTAATTTAAAGACGCCTGTTTCCCATAGTAAACAAGGCATTTACAGCTTGTGTGGTAGCTTTCAACAAGTTGATCCCAGTGCCAGTTACAGTGCTTAAGATTTAAAGGCGGCACATTAAGATGGTATAATCAAACAACAGGTACCCAGTCTTTCATATGGTCAGAAGTGGAGGGCAAAGTGCAGAGCCACAGCAAGTGCTCCCAGCTATGAATTAAAAAGGGAGGGGAAAATGAGTCCTCTTTGACTGCGTGTTGCTTAATTCTCTCCCTCTCTCTGGGTTCTGGCAAGCCAAGCCCGATGTTAAGTGGCTTCTTGAGTTTATCCAGTGAGGTCAGAAGGAAAATAAAAACATCACGCGAGAGCTACAATTACAGCCCTCGAACATGACAAGCGTCTGTTTTTGTGCTTTTGACTAAGGGCCCACTTTTAATGGTTGGTTCTGACTGCAAGACAAACAAACAGTCAAAGGGTTAGCACAACCCCCGTCTGCAGGCGCTAGCCAGCCCCAGTCAGCGAGCGAGCCAGAGAAGCTAAACTCTGCCACAGCGCTAGGCAGCAACAGCAGAAGCAGCGGTGGTTTTGGCGGCAGGGTAAATTACAGCATGGAGCAAAGCTGTGGTTTGTATACAGCATACTAACACACTCACTCGCTTTTCCTTTCACTCTTTCTCTCTCACACACGCTCAGAGCCGCTCCGCTTCACCCCAGTCCTCTCTGAGTCCTTTACAGAACTTTTCAGATTAGACACACAAATACACACACACACACACACATACATGCGCGCGCAGTCGCTTGGGTGGGCTCTTCCCACAGGTGTCTCCAAAGCAAGGCCGGCAATCAACCCTAACCCTCTGGCAAGACATCCAGCCTACAACCCTACTGATCTCATCAAGAGACCAGTAATCTCCTAAATTAGTGGTTCCAAATCCTGTGGGAAATTCTAAGCTAATGGGATCTCATTATACAGAGAATAAAAAGAATCCCATCAGGTGACATTTACATGTTGCATCATTCTGTATTCTCATCTAGGCAGGCCCAAGGGACTAATCAGAGATCAGTTCAACTAGGTTTCCCCTCAGACCAACACCCCTTTTGGAACAATGAGATAAACTATGGCAAATGTCGATTGTAGGGTTACGGCAGCGTCAATACAGCGAATGTTCTAGGTGATCACACTGTGAATAGCAGACCGGTGCACTCAGTGGTCACCCAGGCCAGTTGCAATTACTAAGGGGTGTTATTAATGTCTGCATTATGCTAATATCAGATTCTGTGTGTTTTACAATAACAAATTGATTTATTTCATTCCACAAAATGTTCTTTTAGGAAGAACACTCTGATGTGTTGCTTTTCTTTCTCGAATAGAATCAAGTGTGCCAGCTAACAGTGAGGATGATATGAGGCTGTGCTGTTTCAGCTCGCTGTGGGCACCAGGGTGGAGGATGGCAAATGGGTCGCCTTGAGTGCAAACAGAAGGATGCAGAAGTGTGAAAAATAGAGCTAGGCTAAGAGGAAGCCCTGGTTGTTTGTCAAGAGCTTCAGTTGCGTTTGCATTTACTCTTCTTATTGTTATTATTGCATGTCTTTAATCATGTGTGATACTACAGAGTCAAATTAAACACTTACTGGAAATAACATTTACTGTATTTTGCTCTATGTCGCTCCACCCGATAGCACAAATGCATTTACACACTCAAAGCAGCTTGTGTAAGTTTGGAAGAATACAATTTGAGACACAGCAGTAGACTGTAAAACACATCATCTTTCTCTCGTGTCAGACTGAGGGCAGACTGAATGTGACAGGGGCTCACTATAATGTAGCCTTTATGTACAGGGTGGTATTACTGTAGGTGAATGTGTCATCCAATGCTAGCTTGAGTCAATACCTCTTCAACACAATACATTATTGAGAACAAGCTGTAGTTCTTACTTCTTTGCATTTTTGTTGAAATTTCATCGTAAAGATTTGCACTGTTTTAAGAAACATTGCACATCTAAAGCCGCCTTAAACAAATTTAAGAGTTTATTTCGATCACTCAAAAACAAAACTAAAAACATCAAACTACAGAATCATTCTTCACTGCATTCAGAAGTGATACTAAGTAGCGTTATATTACAAACTTGCTGGTGGGTTCTCATCTAACTTGATCCTGTTGAGAGCACTCTGTCTTCCCTTTGCCTGTTGACGGCGACATAATATCAGAGACAGACCTACACAAAGTGGTGTTTCTGTCTCCAGAGTAATTCATGGCACTGATGACTGATTCATTCTGTTGTGTGGCTAAGGTTGAGTCACAATACAGCTGAGAAACTCTGGGAAAAATAAAAGCCTGCTGACAGCATTGATCATGTCTCACATCCTGTACTCCGTGATTAACAATTAACATGTGTCATTTTTAAATGTAATTTTATATTATTACAAAATTGCATTGTTTTGTAGCAGTGCAGTGCCAGACTGCACTGTACAAAGCATTGACTTTAAATATGGTTTATTTGTGTGATGGTAGCGAAAACGGCGAACCCACGGTGTAGTGAGGAAACGCTGCAGTTTGAGGTTCTCCTCCCCTGTGCCTCATTGACTTTGAATGTGTAAACAAACTCATCTTTGAACACGGTTTCTCAGTCTTTGTGCTGTGTTCACACCTGCTGCTGAGTTCCTGTAACAGATGCATCCATACTTTAGGGTCACTGTGCACACTCCTGCACGGTGTCGTTAGCACACAGCTACATATGCACAGGCATGCTGTACACACACACACACACACACACACACACACACACACACACACACACACGGAAAGTCACCACAATTAACCGTGTGGTATTATGTACATGTACACACACCAAAACACAGATATGCACAAATGCACACTGTCAGAAACACACCCATACTCCCACACACCTGCTGCTTATCCTCCTCCACAGCCCCTTGTGTTAATGGATGGGAGTCTAATTACTACTCACACACTAGGACTACTTTCCCCACACTTGTCTCACAGGACATGTGTGCATGTTGGTGTGTGGATGTCAGTGTGTGTGTGTCTGTACGAGTGTGTCTGTGAGTGGTGGGGTTAGCTGCTGTCAGCACAGAGCTCTCACACACTGCTCATTAGCAGACTTTCTCTCTTCTTCTCATTTCACACAGAAACACTCTAGACTTCATACAAAACCCTGTTAAACATGGCACAGTGCTCAGCTGAGCATCAAAACATGTAGTAGCAGCTTGGCTTTGCGTACACATTTTATTTTAAGATGCAGTTTATTTCCTCTCTCCCCTTCTGCCTTATTCTCTCACAGAGATAGCTGGAGAAAAGAGACAGAAAGAGATGATTGGTGTGCCTTAAGCAAGACAAAACCAGACAGACACTTCCTCATTCAACCACCACAGCACTGGTTAAAAATAACGACAAGGAACTGTGAGCTGCTGACTCTCTCTCTCACGGTACTAATGCACACATCTGCATGCACACTCACACACTCACACACACACACACACACACACACACACACACACACACACACACACACACACACACACACACACACACACACACACACACACACACACACACACACACACACACACACACACTCACACGCACACACACACACACACACGCACACACACTCACACACACACACACACACACGCACACACACTC
>VOQJ01014917.1:5366-15821 GCA_015052665.1 Apistogramma diplotaenia
AATTTTTTGGGGAGCCCCCCCCCCCCCCCCCCCCCCCCCCGATACTGACAGTTCACATTGGTGTTTTATTTCTCCACAGTTGGTGCATCCCAGAATTAAAGAGGACCTGTTCCGCTCATACTCAGCCTCATTTTGTTATTCTTGGACTGTACTACAGTCAGAATAATCTGTCTTTATCTGAGACTGTGTCTGTGTGACATCATACAGACCCAGAAATAGAAAGAACTGTGATAAACTGAGTGCTTGCCTCATATGGATTGTGTACACTGACTTTGGCCATGCTTAATATGAATGAGCACATCTGGAACAGGAGATACAGGAGCCATCACAACAACCATTATTCCCAAACACTTGGTTGGATACTCAGCCTCTACATAGTGTCTTTTTAACCGACTCTTCAGAATCTGTAAAATATTTTTATTTTAAATCATTTCTAATATGGTCCCTTTTTTATCTCTGCTTTTCCAGGATGGAGGACTCCAGTTTATGTCTTGGTGTATCGTCAGCAGTGCCTGACGCCGAAGCCCACCTGAGCAATGCTGTGCTAAATGGCCGTTACCCAATCAGTCAGAAGCTTCACCAGCTAACCGCCCAGTTAGGACACGCTTTTCCTGACCTGCACCGCCCACAACAGATTCCCGAAGAAAAGGCAGCTACGCCGTTGGATGAAAAGACACACCACGCAGCCCTGGCCAGTCAACCAATCAGCAGCCAGATGGCTCTCCTAGCCAATCAGCTCAACAGAGACATAGATGCAGGGGCGCTGAGTGGGTTAAACGGGCGTGTTGACCTGCAGCAGTTTCTCAATGGGCAGAACTTGGGCATCATGTCCCAGATGAATGATATTGAAGATGATGCTCGCAAGAATAGGAAGTATCCCTGCCCACTGTGTGGCAAGCGCTTCCGTTTTAACAGCATCCTATCACTACACATGCGCACGCACACAGGAGAGAAGCCATTCAAGTGCCCCTACTGTGACCACAGAGCAGCTCAGAAGGGCAACCTGAAAATCCATCTCCGTACCCACAAGCTGGGGAACCTGGGAAAGGGCCGTGGCCGCGTTCGAGAAGAGAACAGGCTGCTGCATGAGCTCGAGGAGAGGGCCATCCTAAGGGACAAGCAGATGAGAGGGAGTGGCAGTCTCCTCCAGACAGCACAATCACCCCATCTGGGCCTCAACACCAGTTCAAATGCCCATCAGCAGCAGTTGGGTTCAGCCTGTGCCCCCACCCATTCCTCCGGACTTGCTACACCAGACCCAGTTTCTCAGCCTTCTTCCTCACCCAAGCCGGCTGGCGCCCAGGATGAACAGTCCCTGAACCCCACTGTAGGCTTCCGTTGTACCTTCTGCAAAGGGAAGTTCAAGAAGCGTGAGGAGCTTGACCGTCATATTCGCATTCTCCACAAGCCGTACAAATGCACACTGTGTGAGTTTGCTGCCTCCCATGAAGAAGAGCTGATAAGCCATGTGGAGAAGGCCCATATCACAGCTGAGACCACACAGGGTCAGGGTTCTGGTGGATCCGGTGGAATGCAGATGGCCACTGAGTTTCGTTGTGAGGTCTGTGGCCAGGTGTTCAGCCAAGCTTGGTTCCTCAAGGGTCACATGCGAAAGCACAAGGAATCCTTTGAACACTGCTGCCAAATCTGTGGCCGTCGCTTCAAGGAACCCTGGTTCCTCAAGAACCACATGAAGGTGCATCTGAACAAGCTGGCCATCAAGAGCAAGCCACCCCAGCCCAGTGAGCAGGACATGGCCACCGTCAATAGCATGAGCAATCTGGCACAGGAAGCACATGCCAACCTTTACTCCCGCTACATTTCCTGTCTTCAGGGAGGCTTCCTTTCACCAGACAAGCAGGGCCTGAGTGAGCAGCACCAGATGTTGGCTAAAGCAGGGATAGCCATGAAGGAAAAGGAGATGTTAGGAAAGCTGCTTGGACCGATGGCAGGTGCAATGGGCCACGGGCTTGGTGAAAACGAGAAGCGCTCACTCCTCGGTTGTCTCAACCTTGTTCCACCACTCAAGTCGAGTTGCATGGAGCGCCTCCAGGCAGCTGCAAAGGTGGCAGAGATGGACTCCCTCAATAGCTACCAAGCCTGGCAGATAATGGCTCGTGGCATGGCTATGGACAGGGCTTTCATGCCCAAGGATCAGCACCAGCACCATTTAACCCCAGGGCAGGAAGATGAGATGGGTGGTGCAGGGTCCTTGGCTTCCTTTTCAAAGGATAAACAAGACTACTCATTAATTGCTTCCAGTGATAGCTCCAAGCAGAAGCAGCTCTCCGAAGCCCTACAGGGATCCAAGACTTCCAGTGGGGCAGTGATGTCTATGAAGGAGGATGGAAGAGGCTTTGACAGCCACCGTGACCTCATGTCTCACCATGGTAGTGCTGAGACTCCTGGAGCCCTGGCTGGCTTGGGAAGCCCAAACATTGACTACAGCCTCTCCAGCCTGTCCGGCCTGAAGGAGAAGCCTTCAGAGTGCCCAGACTGTGGACGAGTCTTCAGAACCTACCATCAAATGGTTGTCCATTCTCGAATCCACGGTAAAGACAGGAGAGGCATTGACGAAGCACTTCAACAAGGTCTGGATGAACGCCGTGGATCAGCCAGCGACCCAGAGTCCCAGTCCATCAGCCGCTCCACCACTCCTGGTTCATCCAACGTGACGGAGGAGAGCGGCGTTGGCGGGGGACATTCCCAGACGGGAAGCATCCAGGATGACAGCCCCCATCCCTCCTCACCATCTTCAGGTAAGAAAACAAGTTAGAGAATGAACTAGTAGGGTGCCCTGCATGTCCTCCAAAGAAAGTTATCTTATCTTTTCCTGTGTAAACAGCAGTGATCTCAAGCCCAGACCTTCACATTGACTCTTGCCCAGGGGAGGTACAGCTCTGTTTTCTTAGTTTATGGCTAAGAGATCCAAAATCTGATAGACATGAGTCCTGTTTACCTTTTTAAAGCTGCTGAAATCTAGAAAAGAATGGGGAAAATATCCAGCCATGAAGCAGATGGTCTTTGAAGCCTGAGCCATGTAAATGTGTTCTGTGCAAACCCAACTACCTGCTCATGTGTCCCGTCACAAACGTGAAAGGAGTCTCGTTCCCTCTGAGAGCACCTGATAGCAGTCTGTGCAGGATGAAGTACTGTTTTATTCTAGTTTTTGCCTCTTATTTATTGCAGTATTACTGGCTTCTTGCTTGCCTGATATTAACCTTTATGCTAACATTACCTTAATCTTCACCTCAAAATATGATGATTCACATTACGGATACTAGTTTTTAATAGGGAGACAACGCATGAACGTAGTCACCGTGACATCAGCCGCCGGTTAGCACAGTCCTGGGGGGCAGTAGACCCTCGTCACGCTCATTGTGATTCTAATGGAACATAATTTCAAAATAAGCAACACGTTTTGTTCAGTAAGTCCTGAAACGAGCAACTGAGACCATAAACCCAGCCTTCTAGCCAGCGGTTGATCGGCCGGCGTTGCGCCTTGCTGAGCCGCCGGTACGCCGGGCTGAGGATTTCACCGGCTCAGCGGTTAGCATTAGCATGCTATTAGCATTAACACGCTAATGCTAACACTCCGCTCGCACACGCCGTGCTGAAATTTTTTTCTGGCTAGAAGGCTGATAAACCCATCGGGCTTTTCCCACCAGCTGAACAGGAGGCTCGTTTTCTTGCAGATTTTTATACAAGCCGACTTCAGAGGAGTCGCCCCCTGGTGGACGTTAGAAAGAAGGCGGGTTGAACTCACTTAAAGACCTTTCAGAGCTGGAGTCTACGTCCATGTTTATGCACAGCTTGTTTTAATGCCTGGGCCGCACACTGCATACTGTGATTGAATTTCATTGAATTTAAGAGACATATTTTCACATATATTTGTTCTGCTGGCTCATAATGTCTGACATTACTATGTAGTTCTGTTGTTTCTGCCACTTACACTAAGCAAAGACCCAAAGGACACCATCATTCCTGTTTGCAGGTTGGCAGTCGCCTCCCTGTGGAACATGAGTAAAGGGTGGGAGCGCGGGGACAAGCTAGTTTTAACCACAGTGATTAATAAATGTCTTTAATAAACACAGAGACAAGCGAAGCCCTCCCCACTCCCCACCCAGCAAAAACAGGCCGGCCGGGCTCAGATAAGTGTATGTTTAGTGGGATTAAGGGAGGCTCATTGCTAATGATTACACAAGTTTTTAAAGGTAACTTTTGGTTGCTCCTCAGGGCACTGCGCTGGTGTTAAGAAGCCTGTGCAGTAATTAGGTCACGAATATGCGATAATCAGTCGGTTTAAGCTAAACAAGACACTAATTAAAGATATACATATAAAGCAGGTCAAAAAAATTAGCGAGCTTCATTTGCAGAAGCAAGGATGTGCTTTTAAGTCTTTTGAGAGAAAATATAAATATATATAAATATAAATCAGAGTGGCTTAGCTTAAGGCTGTAAGCAACTTAATTCCACCAGTGGAGACGGAATTGTTTATTTATTCACAGAGGCATGAAGCCCTTATCGAGCCCGTGTAGTGTGATGGGTTTGAACATGGGACAGGCTATGTTTATTTTAATCTAAGAAATAATAACAGACAACCCCCCACCCCAATTAGGAATTAATGAAAATGAGAGTGAGATAAAAACCTATTTTCTTTATAGAGACTATTAAACATAACACTTTCTCAACAGGGTGGGGGTGTAGCGGATGTAATTATCTTCTGAATTTTAATGCTGGAAGTTTTTGCCGCTCTCTCTCCGTCCCCGCATCTCTGTCTCTTTTGACTCGAGCACTTTGAATCTGATGAGTACAGCTTGTGGCATTTCAGCAACTTCACAAGTGCTGTATGCAAAATGAATAAATACACAAATTCAAATAATAAAACTCATCATATTTACCACCAAATGGAGAACAAAGGGTTGCATTAGATTTAGATGAGTGGTTAAATCTTGCCCTGGGGGCGCCACCTTTGGTGAGCGAGGGGGGGATTAAAGACAAAAATATATGTGGAAAAACAGATGAAAATAGTGCACGTTTGTGCAGAGGCACGAGCACGGTGAAAGGCTGAGCTTTGTAGAGACGCTGTGAGAATGACGGCGCTGCGATCTGGACAGATTGACTTTTTACCGAACGCGGATTTCAGAAGAAAACAGGTTTGACATTGAAAACGCTCTAACAGGGCTTGTTTTGCCACTTCCTGTTTTTTAATAATGAGCAGCAAAACTTGACTTGTCGCTGTTCACAACTTACACAATATGATTCACGTTTGGAGCTCGGGGACGCTCGAATTAGAAGCTTTGATGTGTGAGAAAAATGTGTCTGAGTCTCATGTGGAGAAAGGTGTCATGCTTCTCCACTGCATGCGTGTTTGTTGCGTGTGTGGGGGGTGGAGTGCTTTGTAGTGTGTGTGCATATCACTCTTGAGCAGCGAACAGGATGCCGTACTGTACCATTGTGTTAATATCTGAGGTTTTAAGAGCGAGCTCGTGACGCTGTCTCCGTGCGTACCTGCGAGTGTGAGCCTGTGTGCGTGGTAGCCTCCGCCCCTCCACCTACCCACAGCAATTCTGAGTTAAACTTAAATTATAGTAATCAACAATAACATCTCAACTGTGAAAGAAGGTCATCTCTGGCACTTTTGTCTTTGAGACGGCACTTGTTTAAAGGCAGTGAGTGAAGTGAGGAAGGAAAAGAGCAGAGAAACAAAAGCCTTTGTCAGACGTGTCCTTTAAAGACCTTCTTATTAAACACAGCTCTGCAGCACACCTTGAGCATCTTCTTTATTTTTGAAAGAAAACAAAGAGGTAATTACACATATGCCCATCACTATCTCTCTTTAAATGTTTTTGTTTGGTTATCCTTGCACTGACTTCCCGCCATTGTTTCCTGTGGTGACGGGCCTCGGAGAAGCTGTGTGGGGAGGAAACGCCGCCGTAATCACGCTAGGAAGCCTCAGCAACAGGTAGAGCTGCAGTGCACACAGTTAGCGTAGCCACGTGGACCCAGTGCTGTGAACGGCGTCGCCTCTTTTTTCTCTCTGCCGTATAAATAAGCCAGCATAGAAAATTCTCATTTTTCACAATAGTGTCACTGCAGCAAATGCAGCTGAATGTGTAGAAAATTGGCTTTGCTGCGTGCATGTAAGGCCTAAAGCTGCACAAGTCCTCCGCAACCTTCCCGGCACCCCAAACCCAACTCCCACCTCTTTTCTCCTGGCTCTAAAAAACTGCACGCACTCCCTCTGGCTCTTTCTTCCTCCTTCTCCCTCTCCGGAGAATCCCCCATGTCTTCTTTTTTTCCTTTTTTGCGTTTTAACATGGCAGGGATTAGCCGGCATATCCCTGGTCTTACCACGGCTCAAACAAGCAGGCAAAATGCTCGCTCCATACAAATTGAAATTGGATTTGCCAACTTGATGCCTTAGGTTATAAAGCGTGGATATTCATCTAATTGCGACAGTACAATGGGGGCGTAATTACACATGCAGACAAACTGTTAGAGTGTAATTACTGTGCCATTAAAACAGGAATAAAGTCGGCTTGAACAAGATCCAGACCAGTGTGAATGTGAATGGCAGATCGAGCTGATATTGGAGAAGGTGTTGGCAGTATTAAAGAGGAAGCATCTCTGACGACATCAGCTAAAACCGGAATGTAAAAATGAAGAGATTAAAGGTGCTCAGGTGCTCCTCAGATGTTCATTTGGAGTCCAAACCCGTGTGGCTCAGCTGATCAGCTGCTCTGAGATCAGCCGAGCTCCACCGTCGGAGCTTATAACAATTAGAATAATTGTTGAGAAATGTTCTCCACTTTCCTGGGTGATCAGACCTGTGATAAGCATCTCTTCATCAGTGAGGAAGACATGACGCTGCCTTCATGGAGCTCAGCAGAAAGGCCCGTTGGCCGCAGCTGCACACGTCACAGGTTAAAGGTGTGTCAGTAAGTAAACACTTCAGAAAATAAAGTGCACAGAAATTATTTTATCTCAATTTTCTTTATTGAATTTTAACAAACTTAATAGGACACAAAAAAAAGTAACCACAAGAAGAGAAAAGAAGAAGAAAATGTAAAGTGGCATCCTCCTCATCACAGAAATTATTTTAAAATATTATTTATTAAAACTGCTGTTTATTAAAAATAAATAATAAAATCGTGTCCAGTCAAACCTGAGCAGCAGCTTCATCACATCCGTGTTTACGTGGTCAAAAAAGATTCCAAAGGAAAGGCAGACGGCTCCACGGCGGGATCACGTTCACGGCGGGTGGAGAACCCACAGAGAGGAGATGGACCCGCAGGGGCGTCGGTCTCATCTTTGGTTTCTCCCCCGGCTCGATGCTGGCGTGACAGATACTCCTAAATGAACGTGTGGAAGGAAGAAGGCTGCAGCAGGCAGGGAATGGCTCCCCCCGTGGCTTCATGTGGGCCTGCACGTGCCCCCCAGATTAAAGCATCCATAAAAAGGTAATCGAATGGAAACCATCACATTTGTAGAGAAAACGAAGGGCTGCCAACCTTCAGCTACATTTAAGCTAAAATCAGTCACATCAGGCGTGAGCCCCCACGGCCCCCCCACGGCCCCCTGCCTCTTTGGAAGCAGCCCAGCCCCCGTAGAAAGATAATATATGTGTGTAAAATTATGTACATTAAAAAATAATGAATTACGGCTCCTCGTGTGCGCGGACGACTTTGTCTTTGTAATTGACATCCGCTCCTCGGCTGCTTCCCTCCTCGCACTATTCTTCTTCTCTCTATAATCAGAGAAGTCATGGTTACAAAACCTGAGCTTTCTGCCCCCCACTCATTGGAACAAGTCTGGCCTGTCATATCTGTATTTTTTATGTGTCACCAAACTTAAATAGACAGTCATTGTGTTACAGGCACATTCATTCCCTGAGCTGTATTTTTGTACAGTAGGTCAGGACTCTGGTGTCTGCTAAATGATAAAAGTTCTATTCAAATGCACTAATTGTCAGTGTGCTGCTCTGATTGACATGTCTGGGATAAATGCAGACTTAGTATTTTTGTACACGCTTGCACAATATAAAAGGCCAATTTATTTCTCTGTTCTTCTTTCTCTTTTCCGTGCACAGTTCATTTGATTTCTTTCTTCCTTTTTGCTCTCTGCCTCTCTGCCCTACCCCGTCTCTCAGACTCAATTTGTAAATATTACCATGGTGGGAATTAGCCGAGGCTTTTTAGACATTTAAAAATTTCAATTGTATTCCGGCGAGCGTGTTTGATGGAGGGAGGACCGCGAGGCTCGCTGTGCTCCTCGGTATTCCTGGGTGGCTATCAGCGGCTAGCCTTGTCCTTATGAAACATTTATCAGCCTGTTTTATGTCTTAATGATCAGGTTAGGATTCCCCGCTTGGTTATGAAGCGGGACGGAGACGGTGAAGGAGAGGAGATGAAGACGCGACAGAGGGGGAGATGACAGGGCATCACATTCCTCAGTAAACAGGCTGCATTATGCTTCCACTCGTTTCAACTCCAAATCTATGCCAAAACATAGCTTACCTTCACACACACACACACACACACACGCACACACACACACACACACACACACCGCCTCCCTCTTCCTCTGTCTTCCCCATTTCTGTTTTATGTTTTTATAATTAAAACATAATATTTATCTTTCCACAACAGAAGGCTGCCTTACACTGTCAGGTAGACTGTTTGCATATTAATATTCTTAATACATCAACAAGCTATCTTCTGTGGTGTCAGTGCTAAAGT
Organism: Apistogramma diplotaenia; assembly: GCA_015052665.1. Lineage (NCBI taxonomy): Eukaryota > Metazoa > Chordata > Actinopteri > Cichliformes > Cichlidae > Apistogramma > Apistogramma diplotaenia. The sequence continues at coordinate 14,108 of VOQJ01014917.1, forward strand.
GAGCAGCTGACTCACACACTGCTCTTTGCTCCGCGCTGCAGCAGAAAGCCTTAAAGAGAACCAAGGAAGCAACAAAGACATAAATTAACATCACAGTCACAACTTGTGCTGCTGCTGCAGCGTGTTTACTTAGTCTCAGCATTAAGATGCACATACAAATGCACAGATCCCCACTAAATAAGCCTGCGCCCCCCCTTCAGTCACAACCACGCTGGCTAAAAGTTTCTCCTCTTTGATTGTTGTGTGTGCTTAAAGGCTGCATGGAGCCTGGGGGGCGGGGGGCGGGGGGGTGCTGTTGGAGGGTGAATGCCAAGTTCCTTTTCTCTCCGTCTGGTGACAGCTGTCTGACTCCGTCAGTGTGGGATTCCTGTGAAATGAGGCAGGGCTCTCAGTCAGGGAACCAAATCGTGGCAGTGGATGGTGGCTTTGCGGCGGGGGGGTGGCTGGGGGTGGTGTTGGCGGGTGAACTTGGGCAGAAGGATGACCTTTGCCTTATTAAAAATGATGTGTGATGCCGTGGCCGGACGATCTCTCTTTATCCCTCCTGCCCACTCTTTCTTCATCCCTCGTTTTCCCGCCCCTCCTCCTCCTCCTCGCCCTCCCCTCCCACTCTCCTCCTCTTAACCCCAGTGACAGGTCACATAAAAAGCCCTTTGTGTCAGCATCAGGGCGCTGACACGAGAGCAGAAGGCTACATGAAAAATGTGCTTTTCCTTAGCTGTTGCTATCTCGTCCTCGTGAGACGGGAGGCAGAGGAAGATGAAGAAGCCAAAGTGAGGGAGAGGAATTAAGTCCAGGGATTAAGATCTCTGAGCTCGGCTTTTTTTCGCCCTCTCCCCCTGCCACATTCCAATTGTTCTTAAAATATTTGGCAATGTCAATTAGTAAGTGAGCAGAGCTAGCTGATGAACACAATTTTCCAGGCGACTGAGCACCCTATTGTTGTGGAGCGAACAGCAGATTTCTGAGGTCATTATCATTCCCTGTTAGCCGTGCCCAGCTGCTCTCCTCTTGGCTCCAGCCAAACTCCGCTCTCCTTTTTTCCCTCTCGCTCTTATACATCATCTTTCCCCTCCCTCTTCCACCCTGCTCCCCCACCTCCACCCGGCCTGCACCGCGTTCAGGGCTGGTTGGTAGCAAGGCAGCAACAGGGGGCCTTCAACAAGAGGAGGGATGGGCGGAGGCGGCGGGTGGAGGGGAGGGAAGAGGAGAGTGAACACAAGAGGGAGCAAGAAAGAGGAAGAGAGGTCAGAGTTTGAGTCAGAAGCCTGTGTGAGGTTCATGCTGCAGAAAGCTTGTGTTTGAATGAAATGCCAATAGAAGCCTCCTTCCTCCGTCGCTGCGGCTACAAGCATCATATAGTTTGTATTTAAAGCGATTTTCCTGTAAGAAAATGTCCTTTCATGCGTGTTCTTGACCTCGGAGTGGAGGAAATACGACACAGATTTCAGATTAAAACCCAGAAACACCTGCCTGCTGTTCCAGTTTGATTCAAAAGAAACGGCTTCTCTTTCATTGTGCACAAAGCATCCAGGTATCTGCATCTAAACATCCAACGGCGTCTTTCGCTTTTGTTTTTAAGGAATGATGAAAGATGCCTTTGTACAAAAGTACAAAAACGGGTGGAGACGGAAGCAAATCAGAATCTCTCACTTGTTTCTGCTTTCCACTTGTACATTTTAATGTGTTCCCAGAGGCCTATTCACCCTCCTCT
>VOQJ01014918.1:8594-21908 GCA_015052665.1 Apistogramma diplotaenia
ATTTTTCTCTCCTCTTTCTGGTCGTGCTACACATTCACTGTACTATCACACACATATTTTAGTTTCAAAGTTCACGTAGAGTTCAGTGCTGGGAGCTCAGTATGGTACAAGAGTGTTTTTAAGTGTGGTTTGAGTTGTGTGTGTGTGTGTGCGTGTGTGTGTGTGCGTGTGTGTGTGTGTGTGTGTGTGTGTGTCAGACCTGTTTATGAGGTTCCTATGACTGACACAAAGTTTTTTAACCCCAGGTTACACCAGCCATCATCTTCTATGTATGTTAAAAAAAGAAGCTGCTGCTGCTTCTGCATTGAGAAGTTCACTCATTTCCATCTTCCCTGGCTCAAGTGAAACTTTGAAGATATGCAAAAATGAGCGAACTGTCTCTGACAAAGTGAAGGAGGCTTAAGTCACACAGCTGTTTTATTCATTATGAATCAGGCAAGAAAATATTTTGAAATTCCAAATATGTTTCCAACCTTCCTCTTTGTCGCTGCCCTCTGGGACAGATCTAAAAGATCTATCGAGATCATCATTCTTCTTAGATGGTGGTCTCTAGGATTTTTTTTAACTGGTGTGTTTTTGACTCAAAGCTACGGTCTTATGTCCTTGCATAAAACATTACAGATACTCTGCACCATGTCTGCTGTCACACACAGCTAGGACAGCTATACTGGGCTCGGAGCCAAGGGGAGTCAGCATAGTAGCCCACACAGAATCAATTCTTTGTGCAGTTACATGCATTAAGTGGGCCTGACAAAGTCAAGGTTGGATATTGTCAATAAGGTGTATAGTCTTGACCGGTGTATATTTCCATGGAGAATGCTTCGAGGGCCTCAAGTTTACTTGGAGAGCCTGAAATACAGTAAGTTGAATCTCTCATAAACTGAAATATGTGCTTCAGATTTCAGTTCACGAGTCTTTAATTGTTTTAATTTCCATCATGCAAGCAATGTTGTTGCATTAACAAAGATCGTCTTTCTCCCCTACCTCACATTATACAAACACAACTACAAAACTGAGTATAACCTGCAAATGGAGCTCTGGCATTTCTGTTGCGTGTTAGCAGAAAGTTTCCACATCATTTGATGATCTGCACTTACTCATTGCAACCAGAGTTGGTTTTTTCAATATCTTCCAGGCTCAAAATCACTGACATTCACATACAGACGCAAGAGCACAGCCCAGAAACAAGCAGACAGTCACACTGATAACAGTAGCCCAAAGAAATACACTCAGCTTTCGCAAATTATTGTTGTCTGTAGGCCAATGAGCTACAGCTCAGTTTCCATAAAACACCGGACACTGTGTAAAATGTAAATTAAAAAGAAAAATTCACTGATTTGCATATCTAATCAACATATATTTTATTCACAATAGGACAATGAAAACACATCAAACGCTTTAACTGACACATTTTACTATTTCGAAAAAAAATATTCACTCATTTTGAATTTGATAGCAAAAAGGTCGCGATGGGAGCAACAACAGGCTGGAAAAGTAAGTGGTACTAAAGAGCAACAGCTGGAGGAACATTTCACAACTAATTAGGTTAACTGGCAGCAGGTCAGTGATATGATTGGGTCTAAAAAGAGGATCTTAGAGAGGCACGTTTCCTCAGAAGTAAAGAGGGGCCGTAGTTCACTAATCGGCACAAAACTGCATCCAAAATTGCGATTTCAGAATAATGTTCCTCAATGTAAAATTGCAAAGCCATCATCTACGGTGCATGACATCATCAAAAGATGAAAATTAAAATTGGATGCTGGTGATTTTCAGGCCCTCGAGCGGCACTGCATTAAAAATAGGCACGATTCTCTCACTGCATGGGCTCAGGAACACTTCCAGATAACACAGTTCACTGTGCCATCTGCAAATGCAGGTTAAAGCTCTATGACGCAAACAAGAGGCCATATGTAAACATGAATCAGAAACACCAGCAGTGTGCCAAAGCTCATTTAAAATTGACCAAGCCAAAGTGGAAAACTGTTGTGTGGTCAGACGAATTGAAATTTGAAATTATTTTTGGAAAACATGGACGCTGCATCCTCTGGACTGAAGAGCGGGAGGGATCATCCGGCCTGTTATCAGCATTCGATTCAAAAGCCTGCATCTCTGATGGTACAGCAGGGCAGAGTTTGCAGCTTAGGGAGCCTCATCAATGCTGAAAGGTGTATGCAGGTTTTTTTGAGCAACATATGGTCCCATTCAGATGAGGTCTTTTTCAGGAAAGGCCTGAAAAGGACCTCATGCTGCTTCTATTACAATAGCATGGCTTTGTAGCAGAAGAGTCCAGGTGCTGAGCTGGCCTGCCTTTCTCCAATTTAAAACATTTGGCACATCATGAAACAAAAACAATACAACAAAGAAGACACAGGACTGTTGAGCAGCTAGAATCCTACGTCAGACAATAATGGGACAACATTCCTCTCCCAGAAGTTCAGAAACTGGTCTTTGTACTGTAGTTAAGAGATTTCTCTTAAAGGAGGGGGGCGTACTACACAGTGGTAAATTGTAGAATTATTGCTCCATGAAACCTTGGACTTCAGCCCCACAGTGCCGGGATTTTGTGGTGGTCACCAGTGATCCAGCGATTAAGCATCTCTATCCTGTGGGGAGTGGTCTCTCCCAGAGCCCAGTGACCAGACCTCAGATCAGCTGAATATTAGTAGGAGATTTTGGTCAGATGTAGTGGCTGAATACTTTGCAGTGGTGCATCATGTTAGTACTTTCTTTAGTTTGTGACTGGCCTGTTCTCTAACTGTGGATAATCAAAATGGTAACAATCTTATTGCATCTTCAGACATGTTTTGGAATCGTATGACTGAGAGAAGAATATGAACTGCATCAACAGTGGCTTCAAACAATGTTTTTAAGTGCTTAAACGAGCTTTTCGAGAGGCTGGTGTTCAATTACAAAACGGTTACCACCTGTCTGTTATTAAGTGAACAAAAACAATAATTACTGCAGTGATTAACAGATTATTGTTAAATGCATTGAGTAGTTTTTCATCTCTTAAACAACCACGATGAAGTTGAGCCTGAAGGGTCAAATTATTGGCCTGCACCAAGCAAAGAATACAAGTGACAAGAGTGCAGAAACTACTAAAATTAGGTTAAGAACTATCCAATGCATTATTAGAGCTTATTATTATTAAAGATAGTGGTGAACATTCATGTTTGAGGACAACAATGCAGAGACTCAGAGCTAGGTCAAATAGTGAAAGTAAGAATATTTCCATATGCATGGTGCAAAGAGAACAAGAAAACATCTGTGTGGCCTTAAGAAACCCGCTTATCAGAATTGGGGGAAAAGACTTCAGTTTGCTAGGAAGCACTGCAATTGAACTGTGGTCATTGGAAAAACACCCCGTAATCTGATGTGTCCAGATTTACCCTGTTACATCAGGGTACGAGGAGAGGTGGATGGAGTGATACACACTATTCAAGCCTGTGGGGGGCAGTGTTATGATCTGGGGTCAGCTGACTACCTGAATTTACTGAATGACCAGGTTTTTTAAAATTTTTTCCCATCAATGGATTTTTTTCCTTCCCTGATGGCACGAGCAGGGCATATTCCAGGATGACAGTGCCAAGATTCATCTGGCTCAGATTGTAAAGGAGCGGTTCAGTGAGCATGAGAATTCATTTTCACTCATGTGTTGACGACCACAGAGTCAAGACCGATGAGACTCTTTGGGATGTGCTGGAGAAGACTTACTTTACACAGTGGTCTGTTTCTCCCGTCATCAGTACAAGTGAAAAATGAATGCAAATGATGTGAAATTATACAAGTTTATCCAAACACTGCCATGGAGAATGCCTGCCATCATCCAACGAAATAAGAGAGCGTGTCTTCTTTTTCTGACCAGGCAGTCACTATTGGATTCTTTAAATTTCGGAGGTGACCTCCTTAAATCAATCATAACCTTGGAAAGGTGACAGCTCTTAAAATAAGACACTGCAAAGTCCTCACTAATGTGTTGTTTAGGTGAGAGGGCATTTCAGATCACTCGAACTCGGATACACACACAGACAACATGCACACACACTCCCAAATTCCACAGAAACCTAATTAATTTTTGTTTTTCTCATGTCTATTTTTCATTTCCCCCTCTGCCTCTCTCTGTGTCCTCCTCTTCACCAGGTCTCAAATCCATCATGAAGAAAAATGGTGCAGCTGGCAAGCAGGGCAGCAAGGGAGCCAAGAAAAACCTGAAGTTTGTCGGGGTGAATGGAGGGTAAAATCTTCCTTTTAATCATCAGCCAATCTTTGGGATTTGTATCTTTGTGTGGGCTGAAGTGTGTTTGTGCACTTGTGTTTGTATGCCTTTGTCAGCCTTCACCCTTATGGAAATATTAATGTGTCACCATTTCTGATTAATGTCAAAATGAAATTCCCTTTTGTCTTGATTTAGTTTATAAAAAGCGTTGGTTATTATTAGGTGTAATTTGTTACTGCATTCAAAGGAGCTTCAGCTTAATGTATTATCCACAAAAGATGGAAAAGTTTGGTGCGTAATCCACATAACCACGTGTCTCGATCCAGAAAGAGCAAAAGACGCAGATGTGAAAGATGATTTGTTTTTATTTCATTTGTTCATCCTCGTGTGTTGAAATCCATAAGCTGCAGTTTGGATTTTTAGGCAGCTGTATCTCAGGCGCCATAAGGTCCATTCATAACAAAGGCTCTGTTGTGTGCAGCAGTGTTGCTCTAAATTATTTGTCATTTAGTCATGTATGAAAGCTTTGTCATTGTTCACTCGATGTTAAACGTGTACATCAAGCTGTGCTTCAAACATCTGCTTCTTGCTGTGAGTCACTGAGGAAGACTGACCTGCGTCTGACCGCGCCGCTGCTTCTGCCACTCTGCAAATGCTCCTGCATTACTCTGTGTTTGAGATGATTTGATATGTAGGCATAGTTTCTGTTGATGGCACCTCAGTGATTTGTGCTGGCGTGCCTATGTCAGCATTCGCTGATGCTGGATGCAGTGGGCGTGTGTGTGCGTGTGTGCTGATGAATTTTAAGAAAGGGGGATGGCAGTGGTTCTCAAACGTTTTCTGATACGCCCCACACCCTCATTTCATCACCCGAATGTAACTTAACGATCACCAAATTTTTTTATCTGCGATGGAATTTTGTTCGACTCTAAATGCATAATGAAGAATCTGAAAATGCCACAGGCCTGCATGCTACACGAACTACCGTAGCTTCACTCTACATCGTCACTCACGCCCTCCTGCTGTGGCCTTATGCCTCCCTTATGTTTGAGAACTACTGCTTTAAGCGCTCAAATAAAATGATGAAAAGCATAAAAAGATGTTTATGCTGCCAAAAATCTGTATTTTTTCCAGGCATTCGTCTAATTCAGGGGTGTCAAAATCAAATTTGCTAATTTCTTTGTTAATGTGATATCAGAAAAAAGTCCAGAAAGAAGAAAGAAGATATTAACTTTCTCTCTTGTTCCATTTCTTTCTTACTTTCCATGACCTGGCAGATTTCCTCAGGCTGCTCTGTGTGATCAGGCACGTCACCAAATTCAGAGGCTATTTCCTCCAGAAAATACCAAAACTGTTGGTGATTTAAACCTTTTCCTCTTATAAAGTGTTACCGTTCTGTCTTCATGAAGTCGAACAGTAAACATGATGACAGAGACAGTAACACAAAAAGGCACAAGAAGATAGCAGAAGAAAGTAAGAGAGTACCAGGACAAAGCCAAAATAACCCCCGAAAAAGTTTAGACCCACTGAATAATTATTCCCGTGGCAGGACTAACCGAGCTTTTGTCCTTACATTAGAGTACAAAGCCGCATTTGTTGTTAATTCTACATCCTGTTTTGGCCGTTTACAATATTTCTCATGACTTGCATAAAAGGTTCTGGCTAAAATTCCTGGCTATTTTAATCTCCTGGATAATGGACTGCTGCCATCATGCATAGCATTTGTTTGATTCCAGCGTTCCTGTTCTTACATTCCTGGGCTTCTCTGTTCTATGACCCGCTCACCTTTGCGGTGTTTTTTCAGTGCAGTCGATTCCTTCCTCCCTTCGACACAACGACCTGCAAACATACTCGCATTCGGAGGAACAAGTAACAGATTTTCCGTGGAATTACAAGAATCTGCTCCTCGTGGACATGAACTTTCATGTATTATATTAAACTCGTTGACATGTTGTTTATCTTTCTGTGGCTTATATTTCAGACCTCGTTCTTTACTGTAAATATTTGCCCATCTGCATATTCCACCACCCAATTCTGAAATATGCAGATGTTATTTATATTGAGACAAACATGTCATGCAACAATATTTTCTCTGACTATCTTTAGACTCCCGCCCGCACCGGGAAGTGGTCTACTGTTTATACCTCTTCTCTTTGGGTAGTCTAACCTATCTTTGCTCTCTTTTGAGCTCCTCTGGAATCTAGAGAATGCTGTGGCCCCTGAACGCCTCTTGTGGTGTGCTGTCTCAAGTTTGTGTGTGTCTATAAGTATGAATCAGTGGTATTCAGTATAACCTTTTCCGATCAGCGGCCTCGCACATGTGGCTCGATGATGCGCCGCAGCAATCACATTCATATACGTGCTACTCTCCCAGCACATCATTGGCCTTTTCTCACCGCACAACGTTGTGTTTTGGCCAAGGTTGCTTTTGTTTGTGTGCAAACATATCTGTGACTTTTTTTTTATGTATGTTGAAATTATGCTTCAGGATATCAGGACCAAGGCTGCATTAGACAAACATTTTTTTCATCTCACGTGTGAAGTATGGAGGGGAGTAAGCTGTTACTATTTACCTAACCTCAGCTGGAGTTGACTTAACATTGACTAAACTTTAGTTTTACCAGCTCAGATGCTCCTCTGGTCGCGCTGCTGGTGCATGCACAAACTTAAGATTTGCAGCAAATATTTCTAAATGCATAACAGACATAATGGTTTGCATGGATTTCAAATTTTTTTTTTGGGAATGTAGGAAAACTTAAGGATGATCTGAATGATTTTGCTGTGTAGATCTCATAAAATATGTTGTCTTCTTGATTTTGATCTCGTTAAGCTATGAGACGACGTCCAGTGAGGAGTCCAGTGGAGATGAGAAGTCCAAGGTGGAGGTGGAGGTGGAGGAGGAGGACAGCTCAGAACCAGAAGTGGAGAAGGAAAAGGAGAAGGAGCCTGAGAAGGAACCCGAGGAGGGAGCAGAGGGTGAGGGGAAAGATGCAGAGGCCCCGGCTGAGGGAGGAGGTGCTGTGGCTGAAGAAAAGGAGGCTGAAAGAGGTCTGCTTGATCCAGAAAGCAGCCAGGAGCTCCTTGAAGAGCAGGCTGAAGGGTGAGACAGGCAGCTGAGCTTAAATGATCTAATCTTGGGTTATGGTGTTGCACTATAGGAGGTCCTCATCAGAAATGTAACTAAAGACTGGCCCTACTGTGATGCCAAATGGTTTCTCCAAAAACTGCTACTGTGTCAGGTTTCTGAGAACATTTATAAAGCAACCAGGAAAAAAACAAACAAAAAACACCCACATTTGCAATACTGTCAGAGTATTCGGACTACAGGGAGTAACGTTTATCACTGTTCCCTTATTTTTCTCGTTTCATCACTAACTAACACAGTCAAGCTATGCAGACGTTTGTTGTTGATTATAAAGTTATGTTTTAAATGGCCTTTAAGTTGATGATGCTGGAGGGATTATATTAGGACCTTTCATACATGCTCAGGAATCAGCGAACACACACTCATACCCTACCTAGAATTTGTACAACCACGCTGACATCTTTTTTAACACACTCACACTCATTGTCATATGTACACTAAACTTGTTGCCCCACATACACTTTAACTGTAAACTTCTCACATACTTTAATACAAGGTGCTCTGATGCAGTAGGCACACAGACACACTTTGTTCCAGGACAAAGGAAATAAGCAGCAGTGTTGTCTTCCCCGTCACTGACTGATCACTTATCAGTCTCAGGTATGCGAACAGGGCTGATAGCCATGGGGCCGGGCAGCGGGGAGAAGCCGGGACTTATATTAACTCATCATTCAGCACCTGTCTGATCATTCCTGTGGGTGTGCTTGTATATATGTGTGTGTGTGCATGCGTTACAGCTGGAACATTAGTACAGGTCACATTGTGACCCACTCAGGCTTGATGCCGCCTGAGACGCTTAGTTTGCATGATGGATGGCCAGTTTGAGCACTCTCTGGATATTAATGGGCAGTGAATCAGAGCAAACTGTAACTGTTGAGGTTTGCGTGTGCTATCAATGTGTCAGACTGCTGAGTGATGTGAGTAAGCCACGGAGGCGTGCGAGGGATGGTTTTTCCTCTTGTTATTATCTCTGACAGAATTTAGACAAGAACCACAGAAGCCAACTCTTGGCCATATTTAATCCAGACTTACACACGGACTCTGCTTACTGTGTCGTCTGGTTTTGGTTTTCAGGGGGAAAGTCGACAAGGGGTTTATAGATGCATGCCTTTATGTGAAGGACCGCATGGAGGAGGTATCATCCCCGGATAAAGAGATGGTGAGAATTTCTTTCACTGGCGTTAATAAAATGGAAGCTTGTTTCACTGCAAAGTTGTTATTCATGGTTGTTCACATTTCAGGCTTTAATTATGTACCTTTTGATGCTAGGGAAATTAATGCAATTTTCCTTTATAAAATCAGGTTTAAGTAGAAGTGTTTGACTTTCTTTTCTGTGTCTTTCCTCAGCGTCAGGTTTTAGTGGTGCTCTACCAGGAGTGGTTCAAAGTCTCCAGTCAAAAAGACTCGCAGGCAGATACTGTCAGATTATACCTGCGACAAGTGGGACTGACCACACCCACTCTCCTGCCATATGTTGTTAACTTGACAGACGGCAATGGGAATATGGCTCTGCACTACAGTGTGTCGCACTCCAACTTCCCTGTGGTCAAGCTGCTGCTGGATACTGGTGAAATGCAATGACACCTGAGCACAGGACACAAATCTTAACTAAGGGAAGGATAAGCAAGCATAAAGTTTAGTCTCATCTCTTTTATGTATGTTCAGGCTTGTGCGAAACAGACAATCTCAATAAGGCAGGCTACACTCCAGTGATGCTGGCTGCACTGACGGCTGCTGAGAGCCCTGACGATCTTGAAGTGGCACAGCAACTGTTGAAATTGGGGGACGTCAACGTGCGCTCCAGACAGGTGTGTATACAGGCAGCAGTTGCACTAAAAATAAAATATATGTCAAACAGTGTGTTGTGGTGTGTACACGGCGTTATCGTGGATAAAAATAAAGAAATAAATAGGAAAACCAACGTCTGGGAATGAAATAGGGGGTTGTTAGAAAATGTAGGTCACTTTACAGGAGGACATGTTTCTTTTCCTCTACTGCAGGTTTGTTTTTAGTGGAAACAATACAGAAATCACAAAAAGATAAAGAATATTTAAGAAAGCCGAAGCAAATCAAGGTCACGAGAACGCACACGTTTTAACTTGGCGCTTTCTCTCCCCCTGCCTGCCTTATCCTGCATATCTCCCCCTCATTCCTGCCCTCTCACCATTTAATTCTAATCTCTGTTTTTCTCACCCTTTCTCTAGGCGGGCCAGACAGCCCTCATGCTTGCGGTGAGCCATGGCCGCGTTGCCATGGTGAAGCTGCTCCTGAGCTGCGGCGCGGATGTAAATGCCCAGGACCATGAGGGATCTACGGCCCTGATGTGCGCCAGCGAGCACGGGCACACGCACATCGCTCGTCTGCTGCTGGAGACAGGTCGCTGTGACACCAGCCTCACAGATAAGGTAAACTGTTAGATTGAGAAGTTGAAATCAGGGCTGGCTCATTGGAAACTCGCAGATGTTTTATCTCTCATTTACAAGAGTTCGTTTCAACACCTAATTATTTGCTGCTTGTATTCCACTAATGGTCGCGCGGCTTCTGTCGCCTGGCTCAAACAAAAATGCAGACTCTCAGTGAGGTTATAGGGATACAGGAGCTGATGGCTGGCCCATCACAAAGTAGACTGATTGTTCAGCCTAGTGCATTGATTTCTCCGGCTTGTAAATGCCCCTTTGCAATTTGAGGTGCCCAGTCAGAGAGAGATCGTATCATGACTGTTGCCTCACTTTTCTTATGCAGGCAATCCTAGAAACACTGAGGCAAACGGATTGGTTGTGTTGAATGGGGGAGTGAAGACACTAGTGTCCTGTGGCAAAAGGATGGATGCAGGTGTGGAGGTGGAGCTGATTAAATACCACGGGAACAGTAGAAACAGCGTTGCAACAAACGCTGTATGTCATTCGACCTTAAAGCAACATTAGAAGTTTATTCTACGTCTCTCTTGTATATTACAGTATGTGCGGTGTGACTACATGACAGGACAGGAATGCACACTATATTTTGGTCATATTCAAACTCAGGAAAATAAGCAACTCTGTCCAACAATTTTTATTTCTTTACATGAAAGTCAAGCAGTTTGCTTAACAAGTGGACAAACTTTGCACTTTTCACCATATGTAGTACAGAACGTTTGAGATCATCCAAGCTTGGGTCTTCTATCAGAGGCCTGGGAGCTGGAGGGTGCTGCTGGAGCCACTCTCCCAGTTTGGGGATCACTGACCCAAGTATTCCGATTACTGTACCACGGGGGCCACTGTTACCTTCACCTTCCACATGCTCTCTAGCGCTTCTCATGCTCCTCCTTCTTGATGTTGCCATCAGTTAGTATTACAATGTCTATCACTGGCTTTCTCCCTCTGCTTATCCACTACTACAACTGTGTGTCTGGATGGTCAGCCATCACAAGATTGTCCGTCTGTATCTGGAAGACCACCTGTGGGGGCGTTTCCCATTTTGACATCCAGGTCACACTCGGCACAGATGTTCCTGTATTCTATGCCCAGCCACTTGGTTATGGCTTATATACATATGCCCTGCCTGCTGCTAGCATCTTGCCCCCTGCTGTTATGTGCTATCTCTGCACAGCACTGCAGCACATATACATTCTTGCAGAATCATGATCTTGCAGCTTTGTCAGCTGTATTATTTGACTGACATCACAGTGTCAAGCACATTTCTTCAGCTGTAAGTTAGATGTGCTTGCAAGTGAGTGCACTTTGAAGCAGTAGGTTAGGGAGATGGTTATCCATAAGCACACAAGCACTGATGGATGTATTTGATAATTGCTGGTAGGGCACGACTTGAGTGCTTGCTATAAATCTTTGCATGGTACATAATTACAGCACGAGCCCAACAGCATGACTGCTGAGTTTATTCCACCTTGTTGCATTAAAAAGTAATCTGTGCATATGAATTTTTAAAAAATGTTATAAATATATTTGACAGAATAATTAAATACTCCAGGTAATGGGGCAGTGATTACATAAATGAGTGCTTCTGGGTAAATTTCCATCAACAGATTCATTAACATACTGCTCACAATGTCTTACTCCGATCTTTACTTTATAATATTGCCTGTGCAAATGGGTTTTATAATAAGCAACAACGCAAAATGAAGGCGTTTTCTCGTTTATGTTTCATATCTTGTGTGTTTTTCTTGTATTTTCTTTCATTAACATCATACAAAACAAACCCAGGCTTAAGTCTTCTATTATTTCAGAGAAAATTACAGTAGGATTTAAAAAGGATTGTCAGTACACAGCATCAGGACAGGTTCTCTGTGCACTACTCTTCTGATGCCTGGTTACTCTTAGACCAACACAACACTGCCACTGTCTGGCTCAGAGAAGTTACTGCAGAGTGTTTGAAATTTTGTCTGTTTTTCCCCAGAACGGCCAGACAGCCCTGTCGGTGGCAGAGGGAACCTCTCACCAAGACATAGTTGACCTCCTGAAGGCCAAACCTGAGGCCCAAACCTCTGAGTCCACGGGTACAGCAGACCTCTGAGCCGGAGTTCTCCAAACCGTCCCGGCTCGCCGTTCAACCGCTCACCGTTCTGTTTCTGTGACCTTCGGGCCACCAACATAAAGAGGAAACGCTGAAATAAATACATGGTGGCACCACACAACACATACATCACAAGACACGGCAGGAGGTTTTTCTTTCACATCTCTGCCAGTAATGCTAGTGGGTGTCAGCGCATATGCTGCATCAACCGCTCAGGTGGACAGACCACAAAGGGGGGCCGGACAGACTGATGATAAGACATTTCCATAGTGTCAAGTGTGACTGACGGGATATTAAGTAGGACACAGGGTGAGAATATGAAGCAGGACAAGACATGGGCAGCATAGCAAGTGGACAGAGAGAAACTCTGAGCTGCTGCTTCCTATCATCAGCTAACTCTCAAAGCAAAATACTAAGCACATGATCTACCTTTGCAAATATGTAATAATAAATAATACATCATTTCTATTTTTTTTCCTTTCATGACATTGAAATCATTCTTTACATATTTGGACATAAGCCATTATTGAGGACATAGTATATGTAGAATGTTATTCTAACAGATTATAATCATAGAAATCACAAAAACTGTATTTTTTACTGCACTTTTTTTTTAAAAAATTGTGTTTGTGTTTTGTAAATAGTCCTCTCTAATATTGGTGTCCGGATAAAATGATATATCTCCAGAAGTATTAATTAGGAATTTAAATAATAGAATATAACTTCTTGTCAAGTGTCCTCATAACTCAGTGAATATTTGACATTTAATGCATCGTTTTTGCCGTAGTCCTCATACCTTTCGCATATGGGACACGGGTGATCGTCATCTGTGTATTAATGAAAAACAAATGCTTTCTGTGGGACATGAAGCTATTTTTTTATAACTGCAACATTATCGCACTGAAGAAAGACAAAGTTCTTCTCATAAGGAGATTGTACTGCATGCTAATACATTTACTCCCCCTGCTGGCTGTCTTGTAGTACTAAACAGCAGTATGTTGTAATACTGTCTGTTCTCATAGAGATTCTCTCCCTCTCTCCCGCCTTCAGTTCAAATACAGTATAATGTATGCCTTGTTCGCCTGCTCGTTTGAAATCAAATCACGTATGCAACGGCTACAAAATGCACAATGAATGTCAGGCTGGCTGTGACACATTCCAAGAAAATAATGTAGCAAGTTTAAATACACTGGCACGGGTTTATACGACTAACAGACGCAGACTGTCAGTGGACGTGGCGGACATTGGAACGAGTCTGGTTATTTATAGTATGTGGGACGAGACACAGTTGATCACTCGATATCTGACCATCATCCTGTCCGAGGTCTTCACGCATTCTCATTTCGAAACACTAAGACGGCATGGAAAAATCTGACCGGGGTGGGTTGAGGGTGGGGGTGGGAGTGGGGGGGGGGGGGGTGCACTTTTAAAAGCAATAACATTT
>VOQJ01014921.1:0-18014 GCA_015052665.1 Apistogramma diplotaenia
CAGCATTGCAATAGTCAGTACAGTGTGTGCATTCAGTGCGCTATAATGAGTTTACTGCCTAGATTTAGATAAGCTGCTGGTGATGACTCAGGTTGTTTGGGTGTGTGTGTGTGTGCGTGTGTGTGTGTGTGTGTGTGTGTGTGTGTGCGTGCGCGGGCATTCGTGCCCATGACGTCAGCTGTTTGTTTGTGGTTGTGTCTGGGGCACCAGCTTGGTAGATAAGCAGGGTGGGAGTCTCTGTGTGTGTGTGTGTGTGTGTGTGTGTGTGTGTGTGTGTGTGTGTGTGTGTGTGTGTGTGTGTGTGTGTGTAGCAGGAGTGTTGAAGGGAAGAGAGGAGGGAAATGTCAGACATGAAAGTGCACATAAAAAGTGTTTTGTTTAAAGTCAGTGTAACTGGCCTCAGGAGTGATGGGCTTGTCACCTTTATAGACTCTTCATTGTTGAGCGACTGATGATTGAGTGTGTTCCTATGTCTCTGCCTCTGCTGCTCTCTCACCCCAGCCAAAGGAAACTGCTGCATAATGAGAACAGACTCTGAGACAATGGGTTCAACGGGCGTAAATGCACGTGCACGCACGCATACCGATGGCACGGTGCAAACACACGCACTATGGCGGTGAAAGCTCAAGGGTCAGGGGTCCGGCCTGTGCTGCTGATAGTCTCCAGACCTTCTGAAATCATTTATCAAATATGGAACAATCCGGACATACCAACAGCATTTCTGAGCTCTTTTTTTTATGTCATTTTTCCTTACGTGACCTGTTGGAATAAAGAATTATCCCTCTCCTACCTTCCCTCCCCTGCCTGGACCTTGTCTGCCCAGTGATAAGGTCAGATTAGATTTATTTTTGGGCTGCTTGCAGTATTGCAAAGAGTACCAAAGCCCTGAGGATTTCCCTTAAAAGCATTTTGTTGTGTTTTTGGGAGTTTCTGCCCGTCACGTGTGATAAGGACACTTGGGGAGTGGAATCCAAAAACTGACCTGTTTTTTGGTTTTTTTTTACTAGTTTGACCTTGATCTGGTTGCATTACCTGCGACTCATATCTCTCACATCTTCTATTCTTTTATTCTTCTTTATGAACATTTAAAATAAAAATAAAGAGAAGTTGCATCATTAAATTGAGAGCACTGGTAGCAATTAGTGTTTTAAAATACTGCACAAAGTCACATATCCAGTAAGCATTTATAGCTATGCCAGCAGCCATAGTAAATTGAATTGCTATAAGGCAGCAATAAGTATAATAACTAGTGATGCAAGGTTACAGATGTATAATAGATACATGATAGTTGTTAACAGATGTTTGAATCGCCCGTACAACTAACAGCCCAAATAAACCATCTGTGGCAGACTATAAAAGAGTTTAGTGTGCTTCTAAATAGGCTGTAATAAAACTTTACAGAACATTTTGGAGATTAAAGATTTCACAGAGAATCGATGTGAGCAGTTTCTCTGTACAGCCTGATTTTCTGGCTTGAGTGTAATTTTGAATTTCGTGTGTTCTTTGCTTTAAAATTCAGCTCTTATTCTGCAATTCAGACAGTGTTAAGGTCCAGACGTCAAAAAGCACAATACTTACACGTCCCTAATTTAAATATTGTTCTAAACACTGTCAGCTGGATACATAACGGTGCTTGGAGACCTTACTGCTGTCTGGCAGGCCTGTGCAGCACTCATGGAGAGCTGGCGCCGCCGTGTGGCAGCAACTCTGAACAGCAGCTAAAGAAAAACGGTCTTTGAAAAGCGCGTATGTCGCCACTAGAGGGAGCCTTTGGTACATTTCACGTAGGCTGCCGTTGGCACGAGACCGGAAACAGTTTCAAAGTTACCGCATCATAACTGCGGTCGTGTACAGAAAAAGTAAATAAATAAATAAACAAACAGCATTAAAAAGCAGTTTCTGAGCGAATTTCCGGCAAAATACAATATAGGATATATGTAAGTTTATATATATAGAATAGAATAGATTAAAATAAAATAGAATACCTTTATCATACCTCATTATACAGCTGTACAATAAAACATTCATGATATACCATTAATATCATTAATGTAAATAGATAGTGGCTTGTCTGTTTTTCAAACCACATTTTGCTTAAACTGATTTCATTGTTTGCCCTCCGTTGAAAATAACTCTCTTTGAACTTAGATATCCGTAGGAAGAATTAAAAATTTTGTTCACCTGCGTGATATCGCGTAGGCGGCCATTATTTTGTAAACCGTTACCGGAAGTGAGTCTCTTCGTTTAGCCAGCTTGCCTCCGCTGCTGTCAACATTTGTTGCGGTGAGACCACCGAGCTGTCATCGCAGCCGTCGGTTCAGCCAGTAGGTTTGCGATCTAAATTCATACTTTACTTGTGGAATTCGAAGCTGCTGTTCGGGGGATTGTTTGAGCAGAGTTGAACATAACGGGGATGTTTATCTAAGTTTGTGAGGACTGTTGGTATTTCTGACAAGGAGTAATATTTATCTGCGACAGACCTCAACAGATATAACGAGGTAAGTTAAGGACACGGCGTTAAGGAGTCCAAGTGCTGTTTAATTCGTGTTTGTTGCGTTGCTTACGGTTTAATTTCGGACTTTTCGTGTCTCTGCATCTCAGCTCTGCTTCAGGATGCTTTTGTCCGTGGGCTGCCCGCTGAGTTTATTGTTACAGTAGCTGCACTTCCGAATCAATTTGAAAACATGTGCAGTTGCTGCCGTCTGAAAATTTGCATTCATTTAGAAATAAATGTAGTTTTTACAGTTACTGTTAAATGAAGGCGGACCTGGTTTGTTGTTAAGGGTGCGGTTGCTAAGTTAACGGTTACTTTACGCTAGTTTCATCAGGGCAGCTTAATTAACTAACCTGCTATAGATTGCTGTGCTATATAGTTAACAAGGATAATAAGGCAGTGTTTTTGTTTTATTTATTTATTTGTTTGCCTTGATACAATATTGTGTTTATTATTATTTATTTATGTATTTGGGTATTTAGTTGTTTGTTTGTTTGTTTTTAGCTTACCTTACGTTATTAGCATTTACTCTTAATTGGCCACAGCAACGCAAGCATAAGCAAGGCCATTAAGAGTTACTTTAGCCATATTGGAGCATCTTTTGTAGGGGCACAAAAGCTTAAACGGAACAAAAAGCTATTCTTTTTTCTGTAATTTGATTACCAAAAGGCATGCTGGGACCACCGGGGATTATTTAAAGGCTTCAGGGGCAGTCTCACAGAAAGGGAAGTGTAACTTGACTAAACTGAGAATAAGTGTAGGTAACATTTAACATTATCGCTACATTAAAAATATTGTGTAGGAATGCTCTGATACCTCTACGTGACAAACATAAGTACCTGCATCTATTGCGACTTGTAGCTGCCGTCAGCCTGTGGACAAATAATCAGCATGGGTTGGCCACCAGTGGGGGTGGCTGATGTTTATCTGCTGTCTCATGTCAACCACATCACAACAACAGATATGGGTTTTTTTGTTTGTTTGTCTTTGTATGTCTTTATTTTAGAGGTTCTGTTTTTATAGCATTGAACAGGAGCGGCCTTCCAATCTCATTGTACATCTGTATAATGACAGTAAAGGGATTCTATTCTGTTCTGTTCTTTTCTATTCTAAAGAAATAGTTTGCTGGTATTGCTGTCAAACTGTTCTCTTTCAATCTGTGCAACGCAGTTACAAATGGCACTACAGTCGCCGGGGACATTAAACATCATTGCGCTGAACACGGGGGTCTTACTGGTGCAGTTTTGTGTAAAAGAAAAAAAAATCATAAAGATGCAAACTTTCTGGTCAGCCTCCAAAAGCACTCTGTATAAACACAGAAATGGTACTGTTTAATGTGTTACACCAGTAGTTACTAATCACATGACACGTCCCTCCTTTTATACCGACACCTTACATCATAACATGGATCAGCTTTGTTTATGCAATCCAGCTGTTTACATATGTAGTTCTTGGGTGTGTGTGAGGGAAGTTATCATTTTTTAAGAATTAAATTATAATTCATATTTCTTCAAAAATGCAATCAATTGCTTAATTTGGATCTAGCTACATGTAGATAAAGACTATTTCAACACAGAACTCAAAATAAATGAGTTGTCATTGGGGATGGAGGAAAACGGATCGGCCTGCGTGAGATTCTCGGGCAGGGATGGTCATCCAGCTTAGCAGCCCAGACAACAAAGCCAGACAGCAAGCAGTTTCTTTCCAGAAGAGTTCAGGCTGGGATACAGCAGACTATTCAGAGAGAGACTGAGACTTCGAAGTAAGCATCTGGTTCGCATTGGTGCTAATGGACCTGATTAGGTAGCGACTTAGCTAGAAATCTTTACTTACTTATTTTCTCCCTCTCAACTTTACAGAGAGCTTGTGGTCGTATGCTAGAAGCCAGGGCACGCTGATGACTCATCAGCTCTCTATGAGTGAGTCATATTTCACTAGCACCGAACTGATGTTAGCCACAAACCATGTGCCAGGCAGGTTTGGTTTGATGAAGAGTTTTTCTGCATACCTTCCTTTGCCCGCTCCTTCTTACCATATGCACATTTTCCCTCCTTTCTCCTTATTTTTTTTTACATTGTTTCTTTCTCTTCCTCCTTTCATTAATTCATAAAACAAGAACTTCTTCCTTGAGGTTGTTTTTACTCACTATATTTCCTGTGATTTCACACTTTCCTCACCAGCCAGGCTCTCATCTTTGCTGGTCTCCATCTTCGCCTTTGTCTCAGTCTGCAACTCTGCTGTTGTGGGCCGTGTCAGTTTTCCTTTTTTGTCAGTGTCCTGACTGTAAAGCAGAACCCCTCCCTGCCCAGCCCTGAGCAAATAATGTTCCTACATCTCTGCTCTGCTGATTTTTGCCCACTACAAATTCCTGCCATCAGCTTTAAGGGCTCACATGTTTGGACATGTGCTTGTGTTTGGGGTGTAATGGCCCTGAACAGTTTGGTGTGCGCAGTTCGGTTTGGTATGAAATTTCCTCGCTTTCCTACAGCCTGTGAGTCACACTGCTACTGAAATATAAAGGTCTATTTTTGCCTACATATACTTGGGTTTCTGCAACTGACATCTGAGGCTCCATCTGTTTTACTGAACATGTATAATGCCTTCCTTTAAACATTGTTGACAAAAAGGGAGAAAAAAAACATTAAAAGAACGCACTGCAGGCTCCATTTAAGGTTCTTTTTTATGGTGATTCGACTATTTGATATTTCAGAGTAAAAAGTTTATTGCATCAGTTCTCAAACTGTTTTATTTTTTCCTTTTTTGCCACGCCCCGCTTCTGAAGCTGAAGCAAGATCGTGCAGCACACTCCACAAGTTTTATTGATTTATTAAGAATGAAAAAGGACATTTTGGACTTTACCTATGTTAAGGTGCATCTCATCAGTAAGCTCTTGCTCTCAGGTGCACCTGTATTCACAGGAGTCTCACCAGCAGGTACACAGCTCTGCCTGTTTGATTTTTACATCAGATGCAGTTCCTGATAGAACAATAGTGTAGTGGTTAACACATTGTGAAAGGTTACTGGTTTGGTTCCAGTCAGTGTTAGGAAGGACATCCAGTGTAAGACTTTGCTAAATCAAACATGTGGAGCCTGCTGTGTTAGCACCATTTTCAAGATGTCTGATGTAGTGCAGAAAAATATAGTAACTAAGGATTCTCCTGGGTGGTACAAAAATGTAATGGTATTTTACGTTGCCTGAGGTCGTGCTGCTGTTGTTGTTGTAGTGTTGTTGCAACAGGAGTTTTATTGCTCTCTAAATTCCTCCCAAACGGTTGTGTTGTGAACAGGAGGGGAGGGGCTGTGTGCCTGCCCATCTGCGGTGGTGCTGTGTGAAGTTGTAAGTAAGCTGGAGGAGATGAAGACAGCACTGTCGGTCTCAAAACTGTTGCAAATCTCATAATAATTCTTAGTACTGATTAGTGTCTGAGCATGGATTTTTATTTATTTCTTTCTTTTTGACAAACCTAATGGAGAGTAAGCATCATTCTGTGGCCTTAAAATCACAGGAAGAATTGCAGGATCCAACTGTGCTGAAAATGCGTCATGCCATAACTGAGGAACATACCAAAAAAGTTTCTTTGCACAAGTATGTGTGATTATTAAAGCCTAAACAATACCCTGGCACAGATATTCCATTTTTACCATATCTAATTTTTCATCCACTGGCCCAGAGGTTTACTGGCCCTGCGTACTGCTCAGTTCATCAGTCTTTAGATCCCTTATTGTGTTTTCCATGATACTGTTCCCCCATAAGTACTATAAGAATGCAATTAATCAGGACGTCAGTGATCGCCACCCCTTTGAGTCCTGGTGGCCTCGTGTCAGCTCTGCATGTAGGAGGGCCGGCATCACAGGCGAGAGCTTCAAGCTGCTCCTCCTCCTTTCAGCTGCTTTCTAGTTTGTTTTAAATACCGTATCACTTTGCCTTCAATTTAAGGAACGTGCTAATGATATCAGTTAATACTGGAATTCCTCACTTCCAAGAAAACTGCCTTTGGCCCAGACTCTGTTGTATAATTCAGTTTTTAGTAACTAAGTAAAGTAAGTAAAATTTATTTATGTAACACTTTATACAGACATAAAATTATAAAACTGATTAAACAGACGTTTTTAGCTGTTTTTAAACACTTCACAGATTCAGCTTAATTTGGACATGATTTTTGCTGCTGTCAAATCACCCAAAAGAAATTCTGGTTGCATGTTTTAGAAATTGTCCTATTATCCAATGGTCCTTCTTTATGAGTAAAGCTTATTTATATTGCTAAGAGAGCTTATGAAAGTATAGCTCTTGTGGTTTAAATGTGCCGTTTCAGCGGTTTGTGCTCTGTTATTGATGAAAAGCAGCTTTTGTGTCTTTCTGCACGATTCCCACAGGATCTGAATCAGGCGTCCCTCTGTCTCTCTGATGGGGGATGTTCCTATTCTCCTTACATTTACACATTCATGACTTTACACACTGCTCACATGTTTGTGGGGGAATCATACACCTCAAGGTGCACATGCAGAGTGCAGTGCAAGGATGACCAAGGCAGAACATGCTCTCAGCAGCGGACCAGAAAAAAGAGACTTGGAAATTAAATGAAAGAGCTTCCATTGATCACGCAGGCATTCCATGACAAAAACAGCCTTCTAAATTTAGAGCATGAATGGGCTGCTGTGGGATGTAATTTTGTTTTAGAGAAAGGGGACTGGATAACTAGCCACTAATAAGGAACGTAAGCTTACACAAGAATGTGGGATGCAGTCAAACCTTTCTGCAAAAGAAAGAGCAAAAGGTGAGAAATTACTTAGTGCAGTGGTGTCCTCTGAATTGGGGGGGTCAGGAGGAGAAATGTGGTGAGCTATAGGCTGCAATGATACGCCATTGAAATGTAAAGGAGGCTTTGAGGGAATTAAGTCCACATCACCCCCCCCCCCCACACACACACACACACACACGCACACACCACCTCAAAAAAACAAAACAAAACAAAAAAACAAGATGAGATAGCATCATTGCGTGGAGCATTACTGTAAGCAGCTATGGGTGTGGTTGGGTGCTTGGAAATACCATAAACAGGAGGTATATTTGATCTTCGGACACATCAGCAGAAGCATTCATGTTAGGCTACTCAGAGGAGTTAAGAGGCTCGTCACAACTTTACACAGTAAAGATGCAAATTTCTCACTTTATATGTTAGATCTGTATCTGACAATTATTACCATCATCCCATATGGTCTATCTCACACCACAGTATACATCCATGAAGCATAACATATGCTTGAATTGGTTTTGTTTTGGGTTTTTTTTGTTTAACTACCAGCAAACCTCATAAAAACATCACATATTCTATAACACGGCTTTTAGTTAAAATAAAAAAGGGTTCAGAAACCCAACATTTCCAGCTTTGAGCAACTTACCAAGACAGAGAAAACCAGAGCTACAATATTGATGGGCCACGCAGGACAGAAACAGGTGAACATGGTGAGCCAGAGGTAGCTCCTCATAGGGGGAATCTCCCGAGCCTCCTCGCTCTTCACAAAGTCAGAGCTCCCATCCGGCAAGGGCTTGGTGTTCATGACTGGTTTCAGCGCCCGCTGAGACTGTGAAAAACAGAGACGAAACAACAGCACTGAGACGCTGGGAGACTGGAGGTGGAAGCAGGGGAGGGGAGGCAGCGGAGCAGTGTTGATGGAAGATAGGAATCAGCCAGCAGAGATCAGAGGGATGCAGAGGAAGAGAGGCAAGAAGCCTGAGCAGGCAGATTTATAATGCTTTACGTCAGACTTGTAGTCGTTTATTTTTTGTAATCAATTATTTATTATCACCATATTAAAAGAGGAAGGGAAAAAGAAAGAGAGGGTACCATCATCTTAGTCACAAAAGTAACGGAGCAAATTATGACACAAAAATATTCACCCTGCCTTTTTTCATCCAACCTCATGTACCCCCGTACTCCAAACCCTGATGGAATATGTTAATGTGGTTAGAGAGAGAGAGTGAGAGTAGATCAAAAAGGGGAAACATAATGGATACATAAATGAAACATAAATTTTTAATAAATCCATTATAAACTATGCATGCCTCCCTGGTTCATCCCCTACAACTCACATATCATGTGGCCATTACAGGCATGAAATAACAAAGTTCAAGCACAGAAGGAAAACTGACTTAAAACAACAAATAAAAATTTGAAGTCTACAGTAACCAATTATGTGTTACCTGTAATTTGTTATGTATTGATAGCAATGAAATGCATATTTAAAGACATTAATGATATATATATTAATAGGCACAAATCCTGAGCAACCCCTCATTTCTTTATATTTTACTTCCAAACTTTTATGTAATTTTTTAAGTGGTCTTTTTTTGGGCATTGGCTGCTTTTTTGTTTATTTTCAGTCCAGTCCTTGTACCGGACCATTTACAGAGGAATGTTTTTCTGTTTGTTTGTTAAGCCACATAACATTGACCTATGAATCGTTCAAGCATAAAAAAAGGCACCAAACTCAAGGGATGAACCAACTTTGCAAAGAACTGATTTTAAATTAATGATTGCAAAAACGCACAACATGTTCCCCATTTCTTCAGTTGAAGTTACAAGGAAGGAAGGAAGCTGCCACAGCGAGTTCAGGCTGTGCTAAAGACTAAAGGTGGTCACATCATACCATAAATAATAAAGTTTATTGCAAATATTTCTATTAATTTTGTCCAAATGTAAAGATGTGCTAGTTTTTACTCAGCATATTAGGTTTCTTCATATGGCTGTGACATAAAAACATGAAGCATTCTGAGAGTCCAAACCTCCACAAGGCAGCTGTTTCTCTGGGCAGCATTAACTTTTATGGGAATAGTTCTGCATTTTGTATTTTTCTTTGTACTTTTAAAACATACTTTAAGACGTTTGTAGTGCAGTAAAAATGAGAGAAGTGCAGCAATGACAGATGTTTGATTATAAAAATATTAAGTAGGAGTAGACAATGAATAATAGGTGCTAATTTGTAAATAACTGGACATGAATAACTTAAGCTTATTATATAATATTATACTACAGTATATTTCTAACTTGCTAGGCGGCTCATTCTCTTGGCAGTATTTTCATAAAGATAGAACACATTTTGGAGTTGGCTTTAAAGAAAGACAGACGTGAAATGTAAAAGTGAGGTCAGAGGTCAAATGTGACATAATTTTTGGATGCACACTATAGTGTTAAATTTAGAATCCCCTTATACCTGTATCATTTCCTACATGTTGCCAATACAAACAAAGGCAGCAGAATTTTAAGTAAAGTTTTAAAGACAGATTTTGAAAGTCTGACCTTATTTGACCTTGTAGGTCAGCAGTTCAAAGTAACGTGTCATTCATACATGCTTATATGTTGCCAGTACAAACAATGGCAGTGTATAACAGTTTTAAATAGCTCTGTATAGCATTATTATCACTTTGACCTCAGAATTCAATCTATTAACCTGGAAGCAGAGGTCAAATGTGACAAATTTAAAATCTTAACATAGTTCTTTCCTATGCACTGGTCAGACATGACCTTATGACCACCTGCCTAATATACTGTTTAATAGTTTGCATGAAAGCATGTACACGGTCTACAAGTGGGCGGTACGAGTCAAAGTGGGACCAAAAAGTGTTCATCTGCTCCCTAATAGATCAAAGGTTCTGCCAACTCAAGCCAATAAATAAGCTAGAAATAGAAAATATTTTTTAGAAACAATAAGGTGTAAATAAATAATCCTTAGCAAAAGAAAAAACTCAACCAGGACACAAAAGTGGAATGTTTTAAAATAATTTATTAGGAATAAAAGTTAAAAAGTTTTGTTTTCCTTCAAAGGAATAAACATGAGAAAAATGAAAATCAGAAAAATGTTACAGTGTTGACAAGATTGTTATTATGCAGTGAAATCAGCATCAGTCTGAAATGCTGTGGTAGCCCACAGCAGAGAGAGCGAGTGTATCAAAACGTATAAACCTGGTATCTTGTAGGTGGGGAGTGCTTTTTACTTATTGTGATCGGCCAGTGCAAAATCCTAGTAGCTCTGAAAATAAGTATTTTGGTCTAAAAATAGCAGTCACATTGCTATAATCTGTGACCTCCAGTGGATATGCAGTGATGGAGGGCTGTGGGGTCTTATTAACAACAATTAACAAGACCCCACCTTTCTAAAAGGTCCAGCCGTCCCCACTATTACATAGATGTTAATGTATTAATAATAATAAAAAAAAGGTCAGATTAAAATTTCACATTTGCAGCAGAGGTACCATCCCCCCGAATAAACATGGCACATTGGAAACCAATGTGAATAAGACCAAATGACACGCAAACATCAACACAACTTGCAAAGGAAATCAGTCAGAATGCAAACTGTGCATGACTGTTCCTGCACAACAGTCCTTCATTTGCCTTCAAACAATCATCATGTATTTAAAGTCACAGTTAAAACAACAATATGATAAAGTAAGAAAACATGGTTTTCCTCTCCTGACAGGAGTGCTTCCACACCTTCATCTCCAAAATAGTAGTAAGTGTTGCTCCAGACGCTGCCCCTCGCCTGCCCGGCTCAAAGTAAAACTCAGAGGCAGCTTCTGAATGTCATGAGACTCACGTGACGCATCATTTAAACATGCCTGGAGAGAAATACAGTAACAGACAAACTGAAATGTCCTTGACCTTCACGTGAAACTATCAGTCAAGATTGATAAAAGAAACAATCGTACCATTTCTCCAAAAGTCTCCCACCTCCCTGATGCAAATTTTGCAGAACCCTCTCACCCGCTAACCAGCCATATTTACAAAATTTTACAAAATTGTACACCTCATGAAGGCCTATTATGTAACCGTGACTACAGACTTTTTTCGCTTGACCATTATTAGTAACGAGTCATTGTTAAAAACCTACCAAGATATACACTTTGTGACACATTTGAGAAATAGTATTAATCCCCAATGTTAAAATTCAGTATGAACTAGTGACAAATATACAGCTTTCCAGTACATTTTACATCTCCTGACCTTCAAAACAGCCATCAGTTGAAGATTAAACTCCTCCTATCTCAGAGAGATCAGGTGAAAGAGGTCAAAGAAACCAATGAATCACAGCCAAAACAGATCATGAAATAACACAGCCATCACAAAAACATCAGAAAAAAACACAAAGAAATACAGCATCTGAATGTGTTGCTATTACATGTAGTGATAAACGTTTTTTGCTCCTCGCGTGAAGTTTTTTTTTGTTTTTTTGTTTTTTTACTTTTTTTCCTCCACCCCCACATTGTGGTGGAGTTTAGTGTGGTGTCAGTAGGGTCAACTGGATGTAGCTGACACCGAGGCGGGCTGGCTAAAGGTTCAGCCACCACAGCCGGAGACGTGGACTGGACAGAGACAGGCCAGATCAGCTCCAAAGCAGCTTCAACTCCTTCCAGCTCTCAGTCTACAGCTCTGCACTGACACACAAATCGACTGGATTACTCACAGGTTAGACAGCATGAAACACTCTTATGTGTTACACTTTAAAGATGAGAACTAGCAGGACGACAGACTCACACTCTCAGTGATAGCCGTTGGTGAAGGCCGTGGCAATCAAAGGGCCCTGTGGGAGCAAGCACGCAAGGTTAGGTTCATGTAATATAGACTAAAAACTAAGCTGATTATATTTGCTCTCTTCGGTGGAAGTTAATCACTGGATTGAAAATATACACAAACTGTTAAATGAGGGCCAGAAATACCAAAAATTAGGTGTATATATATAGCTTGCTTTATGTGTATTACTGTTTAGTGCCTGGCAGCAGATTAGGTGCCCTCGCCAGTTTCCAGTCTTCATACAAAGCTAAGCTAACATGGTGTTTTGTGCAGCATCATATTTAATCATAGACTGTATGTAAAAGATGGGCGAAGCGTCCATGATGTTGCTGAAGCCACAAGATGAACATTTTAACCATCACCATCTGAATTTTAGGTAATAACCCGTTCATCACGAGTCATTATTTAGTTGATCGTTGCCTGCTTTACCCTCTTCGTTCAGTCTGTTGGGGACCAAAATCTACAAAATGAACTTGCACTGAAAGTAAAACATTCACTTAAGTGTTTACTGAAGTCAACAAGACAGACAGGAGCTTTTCCACAGCCTTCATAGTCTTTGTAAAACTATAAATGTTCTGCTCTGTTTGCTATTGCATTGACTGTGGGTTTAAGGCACTTGTGCATTTATAGTTACTTGATTACACTTTGCCTGACTAGCTGGTTGCTTTGGTGGCGTCTGAAACACGCTGCTGAAAGGGAAGCTGCAGTGTCCTCTGGTGTTCAAACTATGCAACCACACAATTGCATTTATTGGTTGCAAGCATTGCAGATGTGCTTCTGTTGACATGCTCTTGCACCCTCACTTGGACATTAGTTTAAATGTCACCTTCTAATAAAGTTTTCTTGATATAACAGACATGAGTTACGAGTTAGACATATTAACAATCAGACCCTAATTCAAATCAAAAACTCAGATAAATTAAAAATGCCAACAGTAACTCACCCCCAAACTATGGCTGAATCCAGTGCTTGGTGCAGGGCTCGCAGCACTGAGGTAACTGCTGACAGCCGATTCCTGACTGGCTGTTCCATAAAGGTCTGCCATTGGACCCGGGCTGCTTGTACCTAAAAATCCAGCTGAACGAGACGGGGTGGAGCCTGAAAATAAGAAATAATGACGTCACAATAAGAGAAACATCATCCAATTTAAACTATAACCGCTTTAATGTTAAGGTTAAGAGAGCAGAGGCTAGATTAATGAAGAGGCCTTGACACAGATTAAAATGTAAATCTTCTAACCTACAGGGATAGAAAGTAATTTCTCTGATCCATCTCACATTGAATGAGAAAAATCTAATTTTTTTAGACACACTAGCATCATGGTTCATTGATTAGCATTAACAATCGGGTGATCCACCACTTTAGTCCAGACTGACATTTACAGTTCTGAGTAAAATGTCATGACTGTTGTACAGATTGTTATTTGGCATGAAATCTGGTAAAGACCTTCATGTTTTTTTGGTGCTCTCCTGAATTTTCTGTCTCCATCATCTGCTCAAAATGCCATTTTGCCATTTTCAGTATCCTGAGTTACACTTATCACCATTTAGAAAATATACTCCCAAAAGTATTCACTCGTCGGCCTTCACACACATATCTAATTTATCCCAAAGGTGTTTAATCAGGTTGAGGTCAGGACTCTGCAGGCCAGTCAAGTTCTTCCACTTCAAACTCGCTCATCCATGTCTTTATGGACCTTGTTTTCTGCACTGTTGCCCATCATGTTGGAACAGGAAGGGGTCATCCCCAAACTGTTGGGAGTTGTTGGGAGCATGACATTGTCCAAAATGTCTTGGTATGCTGAAGCATTAAAAGCTCCTTTCGCTGTAACAAAGGGGCCCAGCCCAACTCCTGAAAAACAACCCCACACCATCATCCCTCCTCCACCAAACTTTACACTTGGCACAATGCAGTCAGACAAATACTGTTCTCCTGGCAACCACCAAACCCAGAATCATCCATCAGATTGACAGATGGCGAAGCGTGATTAATCACTCCAGAAAACATGTCTCTACAGCTTTAGAGTCCAGTGGCGGCGAGCTTTACACCACTGGATCCAACACATTGTGCTTGGATGCAGCTGCTCGGCCGTGGAAACCCATTCCATGAAGCTCTCGACACACTGTTCTCGAGCTAATCTGAAGGCCGCATGAAGTTTGGAGGTCTGTAGCGACTGACTCTGCAGAAAGATGGCGACCTCTGAGCACTATGTACCTCAGTATGCGCTATGTTGCTGTCCGCTTCTTGGCGGAGTTGCTGTCGTTGCCAATTGCTTCCACTTTGTTGTAATACCGCTAACAGCTGACTGTGGAATATTTAGTAGGGAGGAAATTTCACGGCTGGACTTGTACAAATGGTTTCCTCTCATGGTACCACACTGGAATTCACTGAGCTCCTGAGAGCGACCCACTCTTTCACTAATGTTTGTAGAAGCAGTCTGCATGCCTAGATGCTTGGTTTTATACACCTGTGACCATGGAAGTAACTGGAACACCTGAATACAATTATTTGGATGGGTGAGTGAACACTTTTGGCAATATAGTGTATTAGCAATCAAACTATTAGTTATTAGTGTTGTGTGTGCTGTCATTTTGTGTTTGTACCTCTTACTACTGCTGCTGCTGCTGCCGCCGCCATTGGTCCATATGCTGTGAGAGGAATGGCTAACAAGGCAGAGAAAAAAAAGATACAGTTTAAACATTTTGCTTTGGCAGCACAAGACAGGCATTTGCAGCATAAATTAAGGCCTCGACCCAGTGACCACACAAACTTTACAACTGTTAGATGTAAAAGGAAACTAACAACTTCAAATGAAGAACTGCAGATAATCATAAGGATCTTTTAACTTAAAACAGAGGGTCCAATGAGGTCACCAGAGGAGGCCTGTTAACAAAACACTTACACCTTTCCCCACTGCTGTCAGCAATTCTGCCTTCAGCTAGAAACCACAGAGGACTGACAAACACATGCAAACCAAAGAGTGATCATGTGTTGGTGCTATTGTGGCGTGTAGCAGACTGACAAGATGCTGCTTGTAAAGTCCAGAGGAGGGACTGACTGACCTGTGAGCTCAGGGGGGTGGGGTGAAGTCAGAAGGGGAGTCCTCTCTAAGTGGAACTCTAAAACAGAAACAGAGTGCTGTTGAGACACACACCACCACCGCCAGCAAGGACAATACACACACATTCACGCACAAAGCGGAGGAGGGGGGCGGGCAATCACAGGTGTGAGGAAGTACATGCGCAGGATGGGTGCAAACAGGAATTAAAGGATGGAAAGTTGCTTTAAAGTCTAAAAAAGTGGAGTTAAATGATACCCGAGACAGCAAAATAATAAAGCAAGAGGTACAATTTGGTCATTCAATCTAATAACTTCACAGGATTCATCATTTAGAAGAAAGAGTTGTATTTTCCTTTTTTGGATTAATTTAACAGACCACTGTTACACTGAAGTATAATGTCATGCTTGCACACGTGCACGCACGCACACACACACACACACACACACACACACACACTCAAGCAGAGCAAATGCAATGCCACTCCCTGATATTTACAAGCAGCCACTTACACTCACTGTGTTTCTTATGCTTCTATGGAAACATGTTTGTATTTGTGACAGGGTGTATACTGGCTCTTCAACATGCGACTACTCCAGCAACTGATTCACTGACACAACACTCCACCTCATTAAATCAATACTTCCTATGGAGCATGCCATTTGTCGTGTTGGATAAACATCATCACCAGTACTAAATAAATATGACTGTACCTTTATTTATTTTTCCATTAATAGGATTTTTAAAAAAGCCCAGAGGGTATAAGGAACGGAAAGTGTGGTGTGATTACCAGGAAACTGGTAGGTGTATCCAGGAGTGATGCCAGCATAGCTCCGACTGGTGTAGGTGGCAGTCTGAAAGCCTGGATAACCTGTGGGAAGAAAACTGGTGTTATAATGTGGACTGTTGTATACATGGGATGTAGTCTTACACACATGCAGTGAAACATGGTGAAATACTTAACACCAAATAGACAGGAATGTATGTGTGTGCTGTTTTGCTGCCCCCTAACAGTGACGCTTTGTACAATCTGTGATATGCAGGTGTGTGATATCCTACACCTGCGATCTGGATTTCTTCACAAGGATGAGGCTGAGCGGATTTCTGTCATTGTCTTTGATTACACTCCCAGTGGTGTACATTACTCAGAGAATTTCTTTGTAATGCAACCTGACACCTGAAGAACCCACCTCAGGAGAGCGTTTTAGAGAATAACAATGTTATCCATCTTTAGCAGCACAAGATAACACAAGAAATGTACACATTTTTTAAATTCCCTCTCCCCGCACCGTGGTGGCAGATCCCCTTGTCTGATTAAAGGAATGACACTGAAGAAAGCAGTTCTCAGACTGGACAGCAGGTGGTAGCACCAGCGTGGCAAGTTTAGGGTCCTAACTACTGACAGTGCGAAACTGAACGCTCTATTGTAGAGGAAACTGTTCACAGCAATGGAAGTGTTGGACCACTTCACTCGTTTTACAACCCAAGGATCTGCTGGAAAAACAGCTGGAAAATGTTGTTAGCTGTACAGGGAGCTGTGCCAGCTGCTGAACAAAATAGCTGTGATCAAGTTATGTGATGTTGGCTTTAGTTCCCGTCCAAAAAACATTTGCTACAAATGCTACAAATTGGAGGTAACAGTTTTGAAACAGGGCTTATTAAAAGGTGCTCTTTGGTTGCATAAAGGTGAGTGTAGCACAGGCTATGTTTTGTGAGTTTGACCAACACTAGAGTCTAGAAGTCAGGTTCTCTCGTTCCCTTAAATTATCCCTTGTGATTCTCTAAACCGTATAGAAGTGCAGTACTATATTGCTAGGCTTAATATATGAAGTTAACACGTATAAAAGTGCCAGCTATCTTTTAAATAACTAGAAAAATACAGACGTGACTGAAACTATGTTTGGATATTGGTTTAATTTGAGCTACTGGCAAGTACAACTTTTTTAAATCACTTCCGGTCTCTGAGTTTCTGCTCGGTGAAGAATTACAAGCTTGAGCGAGAGGCTGATTTCAGTGGTCAGATGTCTCCGCGTGAAGCACCATGTGACCTTAAAGCAGGAGCAGTTATTGTTAGGTTCATGTGTGCCACCGCATCCTTCCTGTCCCGATCGATATCTACTTACCCAGCATACCAATGCCCAGCATGAAGGCGTCCATCCCATACGGCATCACCCGAGAGCGGCCTCTGGCTGAGCCAGTGGGGGACATCACCTCCTTGGGCTGCGCTTTCTTGCACTCCACCTGTTTTCCAGGTGAGAGACAAATGAGCGCAAATTTCTACGGGGTGTGCTGACATGAAAGTGGCAAATCAAGACTCTTACCATTTTGTTGTTGATCTCGTGGAAGTGGATCTCACACACTTTCTCCACCACGTCTTCATTCTCAAACGTTACAAAGCCGAATCCTGACGAGCACAGGGCAATAATAAAAATAAAATATCACACAATCTGTTGGAACGAGACAATAGGCCTTTCTGTACAGTAGTACAGCTAATAGTCTGGTGTAATTAGTGCTGTAATAGCTGCTTAACACATTTGCCCCCTCCCCCCCTTCTTTCAATGCTCCTTTTCTGCACTCATCCTTCCTTCCCTCCCTTCCTGGCCAGAAGGCCCAGCAAAGCTGGTAGGCTGTCATAATCGATCAATCCCAGGGTGGGGAGGAGGTGCTTAAGGAGGTTTTATCCTGATCCCGATTAACGGACTGGCTAATTAGACAAGCCCCGTTCGTCTCCTTCCAGCTCAGCCCACAGGAAGGAGGACAATGGGGGGTGGAGAGGGATCAATAGACAACCAGGAAGAACTGGGGAAAGAGTTGGAAAAAAATTTTGAGGAAAAGTAAGAGAGGAAAGGCAGGGTCACCTCTCACCTCTGTGCCTGTTGGTGGTCTTGTCGAA